>JACXGJ010007406.1:0-30637 GCA_016801105.1 Esox niger | reverse complement strand
GATCAGAGTCTAAGCCGTCGCCGGCTCCAGTCGTCCCACCAGCTCTGCCAGAGTCAAGGAACGCACTCCCCAATCCTACACCATCGAACCCTCGAGGGGCCGAGGGGGGCCAGAGAACCCCGGACCCCGAACCCATGCAAGTGGGGCGATATCGTCTGGATGGTGAGGAACGACAGCGCAGACGGGAGACAAACAGCTGCCATTTCATCGCCTCCTGTCCCCTGAAGAAGGGAAACGGACGGGCTCGTTAGTCCTTGGGGAGAGACTGGCGAGCCCAACCACTGACGTTTCCTGTCCCCGACACCCTTTTTTCGCTACGCTTTTCCACAACGGCCAGCGACTGAAGTTTCAGGCCCTCATCGATTCCGGAGCCAACGATAGCTTCCTGGATTCGTCGTTGGCAAAACAGCTGGGGCTCGTCACCGAACCATTATCTGAGGCTATCGACGCCGTAGCTCTCGATGGTCGACGTCTGGCCAGGGTCACTGCTCGTACCGAACCAGTTCAGCTATCCATGTCGGGAAATCACACCGAAACCATCTGCTTGCTACTCACGAGCACCCCGCATATCCTGTTGGTCCTGGGATACCCGTGGCTGGTCAGGCATAACCCTGCTATTGATTGGACCGCAGGCAGGATCCTTATGTGGAGCCAGAACTGCCATGCAGACTGTCTGAGAGCAGCATGTCCTCCTCCTGCATCCGACCAGGACACGAGTCCACAGTCACCGGACTTGACCGGAGTACCGTCGGTCCACCACGATATCGGGGAGGTTTTCAGTAAAGACCATGTGCGCTCGCTACCACCTCACAGACCGTACGACTGCGCCATTGAGCTGCTTCCTGGTTCCTCGTTTCCCAAGGGGCGACTGTATAGCCTATCCAAGCCGGAGAGGGAAGCTATGGAGAAATACATAAGGGAATCCCTAAACAACATTACCGTAAAGAACAAATACCCCCTCCCCTTGATGAACTCTGAATTCGATTCATTGCAAGGTGCCTCCGTGTTCACCAAATTGGATCTACGTAACGCCTACCACCTCGTCAGAATAAGGGAGGGGGACGAGTGGCTAACCGGGTTCAACACGCATATGGGTCATTTTGAATATCTGGTGATGCCGTTCGGACTCACCAACGCGCCAGCCGTCTTCCAGAATTTTATCAATGACGTGTTGGGTGACATGATAGGTCGATTCGCCTTCGTTTACCTCGATGACATTTTAATATTTTCCAGTAACATTACCGATCATGTCCAGCATGTACGACAGGTCCTGCAGCCCCTCTTGGAGAACCGGCTCTTTGTTAAGGCGGAGAAGTGTGAGTTTCATGCCTCGACCATTTCCTTCCCTGGATACATCGTGTCCGCTGGACAGGTTCGGATGGACCCCGCAAAGGTAAAAGCGGTGGTCGAATGGCCAACCCCGAGTTCGCGAAAGGAACTCCAACAGTTTCTGGGTTTTGCTAATTTTTACCGGCGGTTCATCAAAAACTACAGTCGGATTGCCACTCCTTTAACCGCCCTGACATCCTGCGCCAAACCGTTCGCTTGGAACCCCACGGCGGAAGAGGCTTTCCGGGACCTGAAAGCCCGTTTCACCTCTGCACCCATCCTGTCCCAACCTGATCCATCGAGGCAGTTCGTGGTTGAGGTCGACGCCTCAGATATTGGAGTCGGGGCGGTGTTGTCCCAACGTGCCGTGGATGGCAAACTCCATCCTTGCGCATTCCTGTCCCGTCGCCTGTCGCAAGCTGAGACCAACTACGACGTCGGCAATCGGGAACTACTGGCCGTCAAACTGGCACTAGAGGAATGGCGCCATTGGCTGGAGGGCGCGGAGTTACCGTTCGTCGTTTGGACGGATCACAAGAATTTAGAATACATTCGATCCGCTAAGCTTCTCAATCCCCACCAGGCAAGATGGGCCCTCTTTTTCTCCCGCTTCAATTTCACCTTCACCTACCGTCCGGGCTCGAGAAACGGGAAACCAGACGCCCTTTCCCGTATCTTTGACAAAGGAGAGGAGCGAAGCGCCCCTCCTGATGCAATCCTTCCCGGTCAATGCGTAATCGGCGCTGCGCTCTGGAGAGTCGAGGAAACGGTGAAAACGGCACTCCTCGCCGAACCTGGTCCAGGAAATGGACCTCCGGGTTGTCTTTTTGTCCCCGGGTCCGCTAGGTCGGAGGTGCTGGCCTGGGCCCATGCCTCCAAACTGACCTGCCACCCTGGGTTAGCCCGCACTATGGCTTTTCTCCGCAGACGTTTCTGGTGGCCTTCCATGCGCAACGACGCACAAGCCTATATCGCTGCTTGTCCCACGT
The DNA here is from genome assembly GCA_016801105.1 of Esox niger. Taxonomy (NCBI): domain Eukaryota; kingdom Metazoa; phylum Chordata; class Actinopteri; order Esociformes; family Esocidae; genus Esox; species Esox niger. The sequence continues at coordinate 28,319 of JACXGJ010007406.1, read as the reverse complement.
GTGCCCAGAATAAACAATCCAACCAACCCAGCTCCAGGCTCCTGCGTCCATTACCAGTCCCTCGTCGCCCCTGGTCCCACCTGTCCTTAGATTTCGTGGTTGGTCTGCCGTGTTCTAACGGCAACACGGTGGTCCTTACCGTCGTGGATCGGTTTAATAAGTTTATCCGCTTCATTCCCTTACCCAAACTCCCCTCGGCAAAAGAGATGGCAGCAATCCTGGTCCGGGAGATTTTCTGCATTTTCGGCTTACCTCTGGATCTTGTCTCCGACCGGGGACCTCAGTTTACGTCTGCGGTTTGGAAATCCTTCTGCCGTGCCATCGGAGCCACCGCCAGCCTCTCCTCCGGGTTTCATCCCCAGACCAACGGCCAGGCTGAGCGGGCCAATCAAGTGCTTGGGTCCTCCCTCCGTTGCCTAGTTTCCTCCAACCCCTCCACCTGGTCCGCCCAACTCCCGTGGGTCGAATATGCCCACAACACTCTTCCCACGTCCGCAACTGGCTTGTCTCCATTCCAGTGCCTGTTCGGCTACCAGCCCCCGCTATTCCCTTCCCAGGAAAGGGAGTTGGCCGTACCATCTGTCCAGGCCCACATTCGACGGTGCCACCGGACCTGGCACCGCGCCAGATCCTCTCTACTCCGGTCCTCTGGCTCATACAGCACTCAGGCTAACCGGCACCGGGTGCCAGCCCCCACATACGCAGTGGGAGACCGGGTGTGGTTATCCACTAAAGACCTTCCCCTGCGCACTGATTCTCGTAAGCTATCCCCAAGGTTCATCGGCCCCTTCACCGTCGACAAGATCATCAACCCCGCAGTTGTCCGTCTCAAGCTACCCTCCTCACTCAAAGTACACCCCGCCTTCCACGTTTCCCGCATTAAGCCCGTTCGCCACAGCCCGCTCCTTCCTCCTCCTCCTCGGCCTCCCCCTCCGCGGATCATAGATGGGAGTCCTGCGTGGACCGTCCGTCGGATAGTGGATTCTCGCCGCCGGGGTCGTGGTTTCCAATGTTTGGTGGACTGGGAGGGCTCCGGTCCGGAGGAGCGGTGCTGGGTGTCCCGCAGCCAGATTCTGGATCCGTCCATGCTCCAGGCCTACCATCGTCGGCGTCCTGGGGCTCCTGGTGGTCCGCCTGGGGGCGTCCGTCGGGGGGGGGGTACTGTCACGTCCCCGCCTCCGCCAGCGCGCAGCAGAGGGCGCCCACGCTCCAGAAACTCAGTACACACCTAACACACCTGTCACCAATCACCTACTCACACACCTGTCCCCAGTCACCTAATCACCACACATTCAAGTACAGCTCCCTGCCATCTCACCCCTGCCAGATCAATGGTTCATGTTTACATGCCATATCTCGCATTTACTAGCTCTTCGACCTGCCTTTCCGTGCTCCGACCCATTGCCCGTCCCCGACCATTCTGCCTGATCTGTACCTGTACCTTAGTAGCCCGCCGGTGTTTTGATCTCTCGCCTGTCCCTGACCACTCTGCTAGCTTCCCGATTGTACTTCTGCCGCCAGCCCGTGTACCGACTCTCTGCCTGTCCCTGACTACTCTGCCTATCGCCCGTCTGCCCCTACGCCGCCGAGTCGTTAGACACCTGACCTTCCGTCCCCGTACTCTCCACCTACCCTTCTCCCTCCTGCTCCCTGTCCGCGTTTGGATCCCCACCAGCACCCGTGACAGAAGCATCTCAAGGTCCTGGAGTGGCCTAGCCATTCTCCAGACCTGAACCCAATAGAAAATATTTGGAGGGAGCTGAAAGTCCATATTGCCCAGCGACAGCCCTGAAACCTAAAGGATCTGGAGAAGGTCTGTATGGGGGAGTGGGCCAAAATCCCTGCTGCAGTGTGTGCAAACCTGGTCAAGAACTACAGGAAACGTATGATCTCTGTAATTGCAAACAAAGGTTTCTGTACCAAATATCAAGTTCTGCTTTTCTGATGTATCAAATACTTATGTCATGCAATAAAATGCTAATTAGTTATTTAAAAATAATACAATGTGATTTTCTGGATTTTTTTTTTAGATTCCATCTCTCACAGTTGATGTGTACCTATGATAAAAATGACAGACCTCTACATGCTTTGTAAGTAGAAAAACCTGCAAAATCAGCAGTGTATCAAATACTTGTTCTCCCCACTGTATATCAGTCACTATGCAAAACAAATTGTTTTTCAATAACTAAAATCCAAAAAGCATGATCCTGTAAATAACAAAATATTAATTGCTTTTAATGTTGGAATCAATGGTTCAATTTTTACATTTCTTTATTGCAATTTGTCCCTCCCCAGGGACAATCGGTGATGAATGATACAAACTGTATAATTCTTTTGAACTTTATGATATGATTATCTTGTTATAGGAATTGTGCCCAACAGAATGTCACCTTTGCCGGTCAGTTACGTTCGCAGGTATACCTTTTTACATATACATGTTAGTAGTTACAAATGTGATGATATCCACAGCAGCCATTAGTGTTATTTACTGTACTGCTCAAAGACAGAATGAAAGATTTCTCAAAATAGCTGTTTCAGAATTCAGTTCAGCAATCTTTCAGAAATTGACCAGATGTTGTAACCGTTAGGTTGTTTACTGCATGTGTACATTTCCTCTGGTTTACAATATCTTAGATTTTAATGTTTTGTTGCCTCTTGTTTACTCCATGTAAATAAGTATATTTTGAAAGAAATTACAGTTATAAAAGGCAATTGTTATTTTGTTCCATATATCTCAATGCTTGTTTAGAGAGAGTGGGCAAGCATATGTCACCGAACAACGCATTACTGCTCCTGGAGATGTAGATCCTACAGTATCATCTAAAATGTTAGATGGGACATCACCCACAGACCTGTCTGCAAGATTATCCACATCTATGTACACAACATTCCCATCAACAAAACCTGAAACCTCACCCACAACTACAACATCCCTCTCAACAAAACCTGAAACAACACCCACAATTTCTACACTCCTATTAAGCAAAACTGCAACATCATTACCAGCCACATACACAACATCTGCTTCAATGGAACCTGAAAGATTATTCACAATGACCTACATGAAATTCCCATCAACCAAAACTGAGAAGTCATCCTCAACTGAACCTGAAACATTATCAACAACTACAAAATTCAAATACACAAAAATAACAAAATCATCCACAGCTACCACATCCCTATCAACAGAACCTAAAACATCATCCACAGGTTCTACAAACGTATTGATCAAAAGAACATCCCCAGTCACATACACAAAATCAACTAAATCATCATTGACAACAACAGCATTCCAATCTACCAACAGAACAACATCATCCACAACCTCAACATCCCTATCAACTGAACTTGAAACAACACCCACAACTGAAACAACATCCAAAAGTGCAACATCCCTACCAGCTACATACACAACATTCACTTTAACAGAAACTGAAATATTATCCAGAACCACTTACATAAACTTCCCATCAACCAAAACTAAAACTTCATCCATAACTACATCATCCCTATCAACAAAACCTGTAACATTATTCACAAGAACCAACACAGCATACCAATCAACTGAACCTGAAACATCATCCACAACTAAAACAGCCCCAATAACCAAACCCGACACGTCTTCCGCAACTACAAAATCCCTGTCAACTCAACCTGAAACGTCATCCACATCTACAACATCCCCAACAACTGAACTTGAAGCATTATCCAGCAATTCTATTTCAATACCAGCCAAAACAACAACACCTACCCCAATCACATATACCACTATCCCATCAACTGAAACATCCACTTCTACAACATTCCCGTCCACTAAAACTACAACATCCTCCACAATGACAAAATCCACAACTGAACCTGAAACATCATCCACAACTATAACATTCCCATCCACTATAACTGTGGCATCATCCATATTAGCAACATCCTCTTCAACTGAACTTGAAGCATCATCCAGGAATTCTATTTCAATACCAGCCAAAACAGCAACACCTACCCTAATCAAATACACCACTTTCCCATCAACTGAAACATCCACTACTACAACATTCCCAGCCACCAAGACTACAACATTCTCCACAATGACAAAATACACAACTGAACCTGAAACATCATCCACAACTATAAGATTCCCATCCACTATAACTGTGGCATCATCCATATCAACAACATCCTCTTCAACTGTACTTGAAGCATCATCCAGGAATTCTAATTCAATACCAGCCAAAACAGCAACACCTACCCTAATCAAATACACTACTTTCCCATCAACTGAAACATCCACTACTACAACATTCCCGTCCACCAAAACTACAACATCCTCAACAATGACAAAATACACAACTGAACCTGAAACATTATCCACAACTATTACATTCCCGTCCACTATAACTGTGGCATTATCCATATTACCAACATCCTCTTCAACTGAACTTGAAGCATCATCCAGACATTTTATTTTAATACCAGCCAAAACAGCAACACCTTCCCCAATCACATACACCACTTTCCCATCAACTGAAACATCCACTTCTACAACATTCCCATCCACTAAAACTACAACACCCTACACAATGACAAAATCCACAACTGAACCTGAAACATCATCCAGAACTATAACATTCCCATCCACTATAACTGTGGCATCATCCATATCACCAACATCCTCTTCAACTGAACTTGAAGCATCATCCAGGAATTCTAATTCAATACCAGCCAAAACAGCAACACCTACCCTAATCAAATACACCACTTTCCCATCAACTGAAACATCCACTACTACAACATTCCCATCCACCAAAACTACAACATCCTCCACAATGACAAAATCCACAACTGAACCTGAAACATCATCCACAACTAAAACAGCTCCAATAGCCAAACCCGACACGTCTTCCGAAACTACAAAATCCCTATCAACTCAACCTGAAACATCATCCACATCTACAACATCCCCATCAACTGCACTTGAAGCATCATCCAGGGGTTCTTTATTAGTAGTGACCAAAAGAGCAATACCTTCCTCAGCCACATACACCACATTGCCATCAATTGAAACATCCACTGCTACAACATTTCCATCCACCAAAATTACAACATCCTTCACAACAAAGAAATCCACATCAACCGAACCTGAAACATTATCCATGATTTCTACATCCCTATCAACCAAAACTGAAACATCATTACCAGCAACATCCACAACACTCACTTTAACAGATCCTGAAAGATCATCAACAACCACATTCATAACATTCCCATCAACTAAAATGGAAACTTCATCTACAATTATATCATCCCTATCATTAAACCCTGGAACATCATCCACAACAAAACACACAGCATCCCAATCAACTGAATCTGGAATATCATCCACAACTACAACAGCTTCAATAACAAAACTTGACACGTCTTCCAAAACTACAAAATCCCTATTAATCCAACCTGAAACATCATCCACAAAAATAACATCCCCCTCCACTGAAACTGTAGCATCAGCCACATCTACAACATTCCCATCCAACAAAACTACAATATCATCCACAACAACATCCCCATCAACTGAACCTGAAACATCATCCACAATTTCTACATCCCTATCAACCAAAACTGCAACATCATTACCAGCCAATTTTATAACATTCACTTTAACAGAACCTGAAGGATTATCCACAAACACATACATAACATTTCCAACTAACAAAACTGAAACGTCCATAATTACATTACCCCTTTTAACAAAATCTGGTACATTATCCATAACAGCCCATAGAGCATCCCCATCAACTGAACCTGAAACAACATCCACAACTCCTACATCCCTATCAACCAAAACTGCAAAATCATTTACAACTATATTCACAAAATTCATTTTAGCAGAACCTGAAAGATTATCAAAAACCACAACAACATTCCCATCAACCAAAACTGAAATTTCATCCACAACTAAATCATTCCTTTCAACAAAACCTGGAACATTATCTACAACATACACAGCGTCCCCGTTAACTGAATCTGAATTGTTCTTACCTAGTAATGCTTCAATACCCAAACATGAAACATCATCCAAAACTAGAACATTCAAATCAACTGAACGTGAAACATCTTCCACAGATTCTATATCACTATCAACCAAAACTGTAACACCAGCCACATACACAACATTCCCAACTACCAAATCCCTGTCAACTGAACCATCATCCAAAACTATAAATTACCCATTATCTGAAATATCTTCCACAACTACAACATTCCCTATAACCAAACCTGAGACATCGGCAAAGTTGTCAAGCACACTCCCAGACACTTCAACCCACAATATAATTTGGATGACCACAAAAAAAAAAATCACTGTAACAAACAAAGCCTCAAACAGCCCCAAAATATTGTTTACAACAATTGCCCCTGTGACAAACACAACTCAACCTACAATTGATGACATTGTTCAGACCATTACTTTGATAGCTCTTGTATTGATGTTGCTTTCTGTAACTATTGTTATTTACATCTTTGATAAGGTTCCTTGCAGTGGAAGTTATATGTTATAATACACTGAACAAAATTATAAATGCAAAACGCATTTTTGTGCTGAACTCAAAGATCTAAGACTTTCTCTATGTACACAAAAGGCCTATTCCAGGTCCTGCCAATATCCAGCAACTTGGCACAGACATTAAAGAGGAATGGACCAACATTCCACAGGCTACAATCAACAACCTGATCAATTATATGCAAAGGAGATGTGTTGCACTGCATGAGGCAAATGGTGGTCACACCAGATGCAGACTGGTTTTCGGACCCCCCCGGATCCCCCAATACAGTGAAACTGCACATTTCCAAGTGGGCTTTTATTGTGGCCAGCCAAAGGCACACCTGTGCAATACTCATGATGTCTGATCAGCATCTTGATATGCCACACCTGTGAGGTGTATGGACTATCTCAGCAAAGGAGAAGTGCTCACTAACACAGATTTAGACAGATTTGTGAACTGTATTTGAGAGAAAAAGGGCCTTTTGTGTAAATAGAGAAAGTCTTAGAAGTCTTTGAGTTCAGCTCATGATGAATGGGAGAAAAAACAAAAGTGTTGAATTTATCATTTGTTCAGTGTGTATCAGTCAGAAAATGCACTTTTGATTAAAAGGACCTAGATCAGGAACTTTACCACTCTCATCTCTAGAAGATAGAGATGAGATAGTTTCCTTATCCTTACCATGTACATTATGTATAACTATTTAGCAATGCTGGAAAGGGACAGTTCTTAAATGTGATTTAATTCCTTATATTGTCCATTGGTAGTTTCTTACTACCCTTGCCTTCATGTTTGTGTAATGTGTTGTAAATAAACTGCCACATGGGTTCATTCTATTTTCAATAAAACAACTTTTAATCTTAAAACACTTGGCTCAATGGCATTACAGAAGATTTACATTATCATTCTCATACACATGGATGATGTTGCCAATGGCATCATAGGAAATGTAAATGATCATTCTCATACATATGGATGATGTTGGTAGTGGCATTACAGAAGAAATACATGAACAAAGAACATGGATGATGTTGACAATGGGCTTAAATAATAACTACATTTAGACTAAAGCCAGGGAGGGCAGGGACACTGGACTCAAAACATAAACATTCGGAAGTGCCTGTCTTCGTAATCTTAACCTTTGATCTCAATCAGTTTCATTTGGGTATGCATTTAGAACCTTCTAAGTTGTACAGTGTTGTGGTGACCATTGGTTAGAACCACTCAAGCAGCAGCTGTACACAATGGATGCATGTTTCAGTGGATGCATATAATTATGTCTATGCTTGTGCCAATCAACATAATTTAGAAAATACCAGTTTTTCAACAGCAAGGCATTACAGCACTACATTTTATAAAGAAAAACAACATTGTGTTTGATTGTAAATTCTCCATGGGAGCCTAGTAACCATTTAATCACAATTGGATTAATGGGGAAATGCATTTAGATTTTGAGCTGCAGGTATAGTTTACAAGTAAACTATAATGATGTTTTGAATGAGTAGGGGCATTTTCCTAAAAACACAAGATGCCCTCAACCTGGCTGCAAATGCCCAACATTTGGATGAAGAGACTGCTGATCTGATCTGAGCTTAGCAGCAACTTGGTGTAGACAGTGAATTTTCTACATACCACTGTGCAAGCAGATGTGTTAAGGGACTCTGCATGCGCCAATCACTGTCAATTAAAAAAGACACCAGGGCCAGAGAAATGACCTGGGAGATACATGATGAAATAAACAAAGTTCTTACACTGTCCCCCTTTGTAGTGGGGGACAAAAATAAACCCCAATTGAATACATCGGTTATATAGAATGTTTCCTCTTTTCCATTCCTTGTATTTGTTTTAAAGACAGCAATTACAGTTAATATAAAAATGCATAAAAAACAATGATCATGTTTTTGTTTGTCAGAGAATGTTTATATTTAATACATTCATGAGGGTATTCTGATGGTCTGAAAATGATTTTTTCAGGAAGAAACTATAATCCCAAAGAAATAACAGATCTGCTTAATAAAGAATGCACTTATAAACAAAGGTAGTTGAATTGGTTTATTATTTGTGTTTTTAGTACACTTTTTGCTGAAATATCTCCTTACAATTTGTAAGCAAACAAATTATTTCATTTTGTAAAATTCACTAAACATGTACTTTGGGGTAAATCTTTCACCATGCACCTAAGGATTTCCTCTGGATCCAAAAGATAAGTCAAAATGACATTCTAGTCCTTTAACTTGATTCTAGTTTATACTGCCCCCAATATGCACATGAACTATCTACAAGGCAATTAAAAGGTTCTCCAATGTACAATTTCTTTCCAAAACACCCTGTAAAATTTATAATTACAGTAAGCACCAATCCACAAGGCAACAAAGTAATCTCCACTCAACATACTGTACAAAACTAGACAATGAAGGAGGACATCTTTGATATATCTTAAAATGAATGATAATGATCTGCTACTCACATAGGAGTACGTTTGACAGGAAACTCTCCATCAAACAACTGGAGGACCTCAGATTTAAGAATGTACGATAAGATCAGCAATACAAGGAACACACAACAAACAAACACACAATGGACATACAGTTTAAAAAAATAATTACAAAAATACATGACCCATTATGTTACCTTTGCCTGTATTTCCTCCAAATCATGATCTGAATTAGGGGTAAGGAAAGTAGTTGGTGAGAGCCAACCTGGAAGCCTCATTTAGGTGAATGAGGAGCTGACAACGTATTTTGTACATATCAAACACTTCAAATGAGCCCCTTGTGCGTACTACAGTGTTTCTTTAGAGGACACTTCAAGGACAGCACATATTGAATGTTGAACTTATATGACAGAGGGATTGCATATGCGTATCTGTGTATCTCTGTGAGACATAGCGTTGTTATAGAGCCCTGGTGCGGATATGTTGGGCCTTCGTGCCTGGTAAACACATATTCGGCCTTCGTGCAGGGACAAAGCCATTTTTGCAGTAGCACTTGAACGAGCCAATGGTGTTGACACAGCGGGCATTCTTGCATGGATTAAGTCGGACCCCTGGTTCAGCACATTCATCGATATCTACAAAGAGGGAGTGACAGACAGAGAAAGACAGAGAGTGAGAGAGGGAGAGATGGAAACAAAACAGAGCTTTAAATAAAAAGAACAACCAGATATTCCTTCAAACGCTAAATTTGATTTCAGGCATGTTCGTCTAAACACTTGAACAAAAGGATAGCTACAAATTCTACACAGATACCTCTGTCCACAGAATTTATCTCACCTACAGTACATTACCAAATGTGGACACTTAAATGGGTAAGTGTGTCCAAACTTTAGACTGACCCTATAAATTAGCATCTGTCAACACAGAAGTGAAGCTTAAATTCACATGGGCACGTTCCCTCTCAGGCTTCGACCCACAGGCTGCTTCTATGAAGCAGTCAGGCAGAACCGGGAGCCTCCACGTACCTATGCAGCGTGTGCGGGAGTGGTCCAGCCTGAAGCCCGTGTTACACTCACACATGGTGCCCAAGTAGGAACGCACACAGCGCCCATTGGCACAGCTACACTCATCGGAGTCCTCTTCTGAACTGTCCCCTTCTGAGTCAAAACAGAAAGAGAAAGAGGGAGGCAGAAATGAGGGGAGATATGCGACTATTCAACTGGTGTGACTGCATAGGGTGGGCTCTGGGGTAAGATCATGCATTCAGAATGTAACAAAATGTATTGCAGGCCTTACTAATACCTGGGTTGTAGGTGGCAAAAGCTGCGAGGAAATCGCCCTCACCGTCAGACTCTGTATCCAAGTGCATCTCACACAGTCGATTAAAGATCACTGAAGGAGAGTAATGTAGGTGTTATTTGAAACTGTTTAAGCTGACATGGGCAAAGTTGAAAAGAGCTAGATTAGAGCTGAATCTGGGGAAGACCAGTAGCTGAATAGTGCAGAATGAGTGCTAAAGCTAAGACAGACCAAAAGCTGAAAATGCTGAATGAATGCTGAAGCTGGGACAGACCCGAAGCTGAAAGGTGTTGAATGACTGCTGAAGCTGGGACAGACCAGAAGCTGATAAGTGCTGAATGAGTGCTGAAGCTGGGACAGACCAGAAGCTGATAAGTGCTGAATGAGTGCTGAAGCTGGGACAGACCAGAAGCTGATAAGTGCTGAATGAGTGCTGAAGCTGGGACAGACCAGAAGCTGATAAGTGCTGAATGATTGCTGTAGCCGACCTGAGTTTCTCTGGGGGCAGGTCCTACACTCGGGGCCCCAGCCTCGGCCGTAGTGACAACAGCACTCAGAGTAGGTGACCACCAAACCATTCCTGGGGTGGCTGCAGATCAGGTCCTCATCCACCTGTAGGAAACACACGTCCTTATGGGCCGCCGTGCGGTCTGAGGTAGGGAGATAAGGAAGAGGGAGAGAATTAGACACATGGCAGGAAGAAGAAAGACCAACGAATCCCAAAGATTACTGAATCAAACAAAAAAGCTATCTTTGCTCCAGCAAAGCGGGCCAGGTCCTGCCAATTCTCCTGACCTCTATGATGAAACAAGTAATGGCTCAGCATGTTACCTGCAAGCAGGCAGACTTAGTGATGAGGCCTAGCTTGAGGTGATAGAGCCCACAGCTATACCAAACCTCTTCTCTGCAATTCATTTAATGTTCTGTGTCACCAAGGAGGGAACCGTGAATCCCACACATACACAGTTATGGAAAAGCGGTGTTGTCAGTGCAAACTAGTGAGAGTTTTCAAGAAGATAATACAAAGAAAGCAGCACAATCGCAACAATTTTGTAAAAACAACATATTCAGCATGTCACAATATCACATGTACCACAACGGTAAACACTTTGGTTAATAAGAGAAACATTGCTTTGGAGAAAGGACGGTGCAGAAATTGCCATCTCACTTACCTTTATTTTACATTTACGTCTAAGTGCTTCAAAGACACACGAGCACATGCACGCTATGAAGGATGAAGTAATTAATTGTTTTCCTGCGACTATTTGCAAGCTTAGTGGTGCAACCACACTAACGGAAACAGAGAATTGTGCAACAAAGATCAGCAAGTCTATATAACTGAGATCACACCCACTCTCATGTCACATGATCTCCCTCGCTGACCTGAGAGTGTGTTTCTATAGAAACAAGCAAGAGTGGTGAGCCTGTGCATAAAGACAGTGTCGGGGAGAATGGGCTCAAAAGGGGAGGAGTTAAACAGAGTAGCAGGTGTACAGGGAAGCCAAAACTCAGGTGCGCTTAACACTGATTGGTCAGGCTCAGGTGAGCTGAGTGCTGATTGGTCATACCCACCGTCATAAACACACTGTTTGTGCGCTGCGCTGAAGGTGAGGGGCTGGGTGCATATACAGTGAAAGGAGCCTGGCGTGTTCACACACCTCCCATTCTTACAGTACGAGGGGTCCTGGCACTCATTGATATCTGCAACAGGCACCACAAACACGAGTTACACAACCTAAGGACGGACGTACACCGGCCCGGGGCCAGCTCACATGTCAGTGTGACGTGACATTGAACCAGGTTGCTGCCTGTGTTCACACTGCCTCCTGAGAGCATGCACAATGTTGGGCTACAGGTACCACAGCCCAGAGCGGCTCGCTCAACTTAGGCCAGGAGGCGGTCACAGGGCCACGCTGCGTTACCAGGTCTCTGAGCTCCATGTGACAGACATGAAATTACGTAAATGGAAAAGCGGGTGAGGCCGGAGGGGCGGGTCTGGCTGATTAGTAGTGTTAGGCCCAGAGCTACAATTATATGAATTTCTGTCGTTAAACCTCCCTCGTACACCTAGCCACCACTGAAAACCAACCCAATGTGAACTACACTAACCAGCCATAACGGAAACCAACTACACAACCCAGACTGCACTGTGAACTAGCTACACTATCTTTTTAAACTAACTAGACTGTCCTGTCCTTGTCCATCGGGTCATGCTACTGACTTGGTTTAGGATTTATGGACTCTGGATACATCCACATGCATTTACTAATAATTACAACTTGTACTTTTACATGATCACCCGGCACAGCAAAAGGACAGGTCACCCCATTGAGCCTGGTTCCACTCTAGGTTTCTTCCTAAATTTCAGCCCCTTTAAGGGAGTTTTACCTAGCCACTGTGCTTCAACATTGTTGTTGCTTGCTCCTTGTGGTTTCAGGCTGGGTGTTTTTTAAAAGCACTTTATGACAACTGCTAATGTAAAAAGGGCTTCATAAATACATTTGATTGATTGAGCTAGTTAAGGTGTACTACAACAATGTAAAAGCCAGTCTCCGAGGAGAGGTTTGGGAATTGCTGAACAACACTACCAAGCCACCACTGAAAACCAGCACAACCTGAACTACACTAACCAGCCCCCACTGAAAACCAGCACAACCTGAACTACACTACCCAGCCACCACTGTAACCAGCACACCCTGAACTACACTACCCAGACACCACTGAAAACCAGCACAACCTAAACTACACTACCCAGCCACCACTGTAACCAGCACATCCTGAACTACATGACCCAGCCACCACTGTAACCAGCACACCCTGAACTACACGACCCAGCCACCACAGAAAACGAGTGCACTGTGAACTACACGACCCAGCCACCACTGAAAACTAGTGCACAGTCATATACTCGACCCAGCCACCACTGAAAACCAGCCCAATACCCATCCTCTCTCACACCACCACCACCTCTCAGTCTTCCAACCTGAGTTTCCTCCTGAGCCCGCCCCTTAGGACAGCAGTAGCCCCTCCTCCACTCACCAGCCTGCTCCTCTGGGGTCACACAGCTGTTGCGGTCAGTGGCCAGGATCCAGGGTGAGGAGCAGACACAGTAGTAGGAGCCAGGGGTGTCAACACAGTGGCCATTCTTACAGTTCAACGGGTCTTGGCACTCATCCACACCTACAAGACAGCAACACACTACTGAGTTCTCCCAGGCTCGGGCCGGTGCCTCACCATAAATGTGGGTAGCACATGTACTGAGGACGGCACTATCCAGATCTCACCTGCCACTGTGGGAATCACACACTTCTTTTTGGAAGCGTCGGAGATCCAAGGGGAATTACAGCTGCAGTAGAAGGAGCCTCTGGTGTTCCGACACTGACCATTGGTACACAGAGACTCATCGTGGCACTCATTGACATCTGGGGTGGAGACATTTCAACACAGAAGGTCTGTTACTACATGGTCTGATGTGTATTCATATTGAGTGAAACAGAGGATCTGTGAGTACATGGTCTGATGTGTATTCATATTGAGTGAAACAGAGGATCTGTGAGTACATGGTCTGATGTGTATTAATGGGGAGTGAAACAGAGGATCTGTGAGTACATGGTCTGACGTGTATTAATGGGGAGTGAAACAGAGGATCTGTGAGTACATGGTCTGATGTGTATTCATATTGAGTGAAACAGAGGATCTGTGAGTACATGGTCTGATGTGTATTAATGGGGAGTGAAACAGAGGATCTGTGAGTACATGGTCTGATGTGTATTAATGGGGAGTGAAACAGAGGATCTGTGAGTACATGGTCTGATGTGTATTCATATGGAGTGATACAGAGGATCTGTGAGTTCATGGTCTAATGTGGGCTGATGAGGGGTGATACAGAGGATCTGTGAGTTCATGGTCTAATGTGTGTTGATGTGGGGTGATACAGAGGATCTGTGAATTCATGGTCTAATGTGTGTTGATGTGGGGTGATACAGAGGATCTGTGAATTCATGGTCTAATGTGTGTTGATGTGGGGTGATACAGAGGATCTGTGAATTCATGGTCTAATGTGTGTTGATGTGGAGTGATACAGAGGATCTGTGAATTCATGGTCTAATGTGTGTTGATGTGGGGTGATACAGAGGATCTGTGAGTTCATGGTCTAATGTGTGTTGATGTGGGGTGATACAGAGGTGTGTCCTGGTGGGCCTAACCGATGCACTGCAGCAGGTTGTCGTCGTAGTAGAAGCCCCGTTGGCAGTAGCACTCATAGCCAGGCTGTGTGTTCATACAGCGGCCTTCCTTACAGATCTCATTGGAAAACAGCACACACTCATCGATATCTGTAGCACAGAGTGACATGGACAAAGGTCTGAACACCAACACACTCCTCATGGTATATAAACAAAGGCTGCAGGACAGCAGACAACACACCAGGACCTCACCTCTGTGAACAGGCAGGTTGTAACCAGTTATGCCCTCCTCATGGTAGAAACCTTTTCCCACCGGGCACAAGGAGTGGAACTCAGCTGGTTGGGAGGAAACAGGGAATCAATTAAACACCTGACCTATTCACTCAAATCGCCTGCTTGTAGAGACCAATGGGCGACAACACACAGCGCAAAAACCGAAACGGTGGCTTAGTGTGTGGGTGTGTGTGTCGGGCCTGAGGAACATACATGAGTGGGCGACGGGACAGGGGTAGATCTCACAGTGATCACCCCAGCCCGCGCCGACGGAGGAGCAGCAGCACTCCTGCTTGGTGACATTGGTGGCCAGGACACTGTCACAGAACACCGTGTCGTCCAGGTTCAGATAGCACTCCTTCTTATCTTCCACATCCACCTCAATTTCTGGATGGATAGGACAGAGGGGAGACTGCTTGGTGTGTGTGCATGTGTGTGAAGAATAAAACTGTGCAGAATGAGGAATTATTAAATGAAAAACCATACCTTCGCAGCTGTGCTTGTCCTCAGACAAGATGAAGCCTTCTTTGCACACACACATGTAGGAGCCCTGTCTGTTCTCACACACGCCGTGGGGCTGGCACAGACCCCTGTCTGTCGCACATTCATCTATGTCTGAGGGGACAGAAGGATAACGTGTCACTGACATCTGCTACGGTCATGCAGACATCCATTAAGACTTTACGATCGTTTCCACTGGATACGTAGTTCCACTGCCAGAGTAGTTAACAGCAATGTTTCATTCCTCAGTGACCGACCTTGGCACCGCCTCCCTCCCACCAGCACGAATCCCTTCTGACATTCACAGCGATAGGATCCCATGCTGTTGATACAGCGCCCTCTCTGGCAGTTGGCGGGACGCTCGCATTCGTTTATATCTGAGGGCGGAAAAAGAGTGACTCAAACAGCAGGCCTGGTGATTCATCCACGGCCAACACATCCTTGAGCTCCATAAATCACCCGTAGCATCAAAACGGTGCATCAAAACGAGGTGGACCGCTCACCTTCACAATGGCTGCCCTCTTGGGTGCGCTGGTATCCTGGGTAGCACTGGCACTGGAAGGAGCCTTCGGTGTTGATGCAGCGCCCGTTGGCGCACAGTCTGTCTTCCTCGCACTCGTCGACGTCTGGAGGACGGATGGAAGGAGACATGTGCAGCCTGTAAGTACACTTCACTACTCTTTTGTAACAATTTTGTCTTCAGTGTTTGTCAAAAAATATTGAGATTTTTCGTTTGGTGATTTGATTTGAGGTTGGGTGCTCCCTACCACTCCTTTAAATATGCATCGGAGTGCGAGCATAGACGTATATAATTAAATGACAGACTCCAACACCGACATGGAAAGTGGTCAATTGGAGGACGTTGACGAGGGAAATTCCAATCCTTGCCCACAGTTGCGCGACATGTTTTGATTAAATTTAAAACAGACAACAGTCATCATAAAATGTTGTTTTTTATTCCCAAAGATGCAACCATCTCAGCTTTCAAAAACTCATCATCATACCTCCGCAAGCACATTTACTTAAAGTTAGCGAACCGGCACGCGCTACGTAGCAAGCAAAATTCTATTATTATAGCTATAATCTTTTTTTGTTATTGTTATTGGACAAGTACAACTACAGTACAACAAAATGCACTATAACTTTATTATTTAGTAATGCACTTTAGTTAGCAGCAACATACCCTGTCTAGCTAGCTAGCTATATTTGAGTTAACATTGCAACTAAGCCTCCTGCTAACCAGGAGGCTTAGCTGCAATGCAGTCAGTCATTCCACCCAAGACCTGACTTATTAACAAAACATTTTTAATTGACATTACTTTTTTTCATCATCAACCACTTATCCTGCATACAGGGTCGCAGGGGGCTGGAGCCAATCCCAGCGAACAAAAGGTGGGATACACCCAGGACAGGCCTCCTGTCCATCACAGGGCCACACACAGACAAACAACCAGTCACACTCACATCCACACCTAAGGACAATGAAGGGTCACCAATTAGCCTAGTCCGCACGGCCTTTGGACAGTGGGAGGAAGCCGGAGCACCCTCAGAGAACCCACGCAGACACAGGGAGAGCATGCAAACTCCACACAGAAAGGCTGGGTCAACTGGGGGTTTGAACCCACAACCTTCTTGCTGGGAGGCAACAGTGCTAACCACTGCACCAACATGCCACACCTAATGAGCATTACTACACAAGATAAATATATTTTTTACAAGTAACATGTATAATGGTCTTAATTTGCAATAATCTTATTTGCAACACAGAATAATAATAAAAATACAGTATTATTTATTTTTGGTTTCAATTCTGCATTACTGTAGGCAGACTCTGTAAAACCAATGCCTATTCAAACATTAAAAATGAGGTTACTATGTTGTTACTATGGCGTTAATGTCTTGAACAAAATATGTAACTAGTACTCAAATACCTTTTGACCAAGTACTCTTTTACTCTTACTTGAGTAGTTTTTTAAATGGTACTTCAACATTTACTTGAGTACATTTTAGGACGAGTAACATTACTTTAACTTGAGTACAGATTCTCAGCACTCTACCCATCCCTGGGTACCGGATACCACCGGGCTGCACGTCTGCCCGTGCGCCAGCGGGACTGACACATGTTTCACTGAACTGGAATAAAGTGCGCTAACCCATGCAGCCTTTGCTGTCCACCGCGGGTAAGAAGCCCTCGTTGCAGAGGCAGCGGTAGGTCCCCGGGAGGTTTTCGCAGTGGCCATTCGGACACACCCCCCGTTTCTGGCACTCGTTGACATCTGGTGGAGAGGTAGAAAGGTCGCAGGTCATGGCAGGAAGGGATGGGGACCCAGTCGGTCATACAAAGAGTGGCTTGGTGTCCTTTGGCTTTCTGCCTGTCACTGGCAGCATGGTGAACTGATTCTGACTGACACAGCTCACACATCCTTAAGCAGAACAGGAAACACCTTCCATGCCATGGTTCAGACCAAACACACCTGGGACACCAACATATTAAATATTCATATTCAGATGATTTGACCGTCTGAGACTGTTTCCATAACCCTTCTTAACTGGTATTTGGAAAAGAACTATGGTGACGTGGCCACTAGGTGGCATGACGTCACTGAATTGTACTGGCTCAAGCTGGGAGGAAAAGTTTCACAGAAGTGAGGTTACAACGACCTGGTAAATGTGTTGTCTTTAGAGAACATCCAGTTACTGGGTCTCACCGTAGCAGATGCCACCTTGGGCCTGGTGACCTGCTGGGCAGGGAACACATTCATAAGAGCCTTGGGTGTTCTCACACTGCTCATTGGGGCAGCTGCTGGGGTCCAGGCACTCGTTGATATCTTAGAGACACAGAGACGTGGGTTTATACTCAGGGGACACAAATGTGGAGACAAACATGTAGCGTACAAATGATCTGAGGGCAGCAGCTCTCACCTTCACAGGCCAACTGGCGCTGGGACTTACTCCTGAAGCCTTTGTGACACTCACACTTGTAGGACCCGGGCAAGTTAAGGCACTGACCGCCCTGCCCACAGATGTCTGGCTTGGAGCACTCATTCACATCTAAAGACACATTCAAAACATACTTACTCACATCTAAAGACACATTCAAAACAGACTCATTCACATCTAAAGACACATTTACACTCATTCACATCTGAAGACACATTCACACTCATTCACATCACATCTAAAGACCTGTTAAAAACCACACTCATTCACATCTAAGGATACAACAAAAGCACACCCATGAAAAATCGTAGGATCCAAACCACATCAACAAACCGGAACCGAAAACACGAAAACACGAACCCGCAAACCACCGTGCCACCTACCTATACACCTCAGCTGCCCATGATACACCAAGAGCTTGTAGCCATGGAGACAGTGGCAGCGGTAGGAGCCCTCCGTGTTAATGCAGAAGCCTCTGCCATGGCCACACGGCTCTGAGGCGCACTCATCATCATCTGGCGGAGAGGGGTCACTTTAACATATATGGAGTTCATAGTTCGCACCACTGTTTGAGCACCTGGACGCCAGGTGATTTTAAAAACCCCGGTTTCCGTCCCGTCTCGTCACTTACCCACGCAGGCGTTCCTCTGGGGGTTGAGCCGGTAGCCGGGATTGCACTCACACTTGTAGCCAGTGTGAATGTTGACACACTCCCCGTGACCACAGACGTTCCTGTTCAGCCTGCACTCATCCGTGACCGCTGCGGGGGAGGGGACACACAGCATCGTGTTGAGGAGGCGAGGACTCTGTGCGGCGCAGCTAGAGCCTGATGGGTAAAACAGCCCAACGGTGGTGTGCGTTGGAACTCACGTGAGACCTGCGTCTGGGCCCCCTCCAGGGGGTCGCTGTCTGGGTTCACCCTGACGATGGGCGGTGGCGTGGGCTTAGTGATGATCTCTGTGGGATCAACCAGAGAAACAATCAGAACCTAACAGGCTGGCCCGTGTCTCCCCGAGTACCGATGGGCTTGGCCTGGGACTCTGGATGAATACATGTGAAATGAAGAAGGCAGAGATGAGAGGGCATACCTTGAACCCGTGGGCCGTGGGGGCTGACTGGAGAGAGCTGCATAGGTGTGGTCGTCTCAGGAGGCCGTTCCTACATGACACCCAGACAAAGGACTGTCTAAGGATAGCTGCAGGCACACACGCAAACACACACACAGACACACACACACACACACACACATACACACATGCACACACACACACACACACACACACACACATACACATACACAGACAGACACACACAGACAGACACACACAGGTGTCTGTAGGAAAATCGTTTCTTACCGGGGGTTTGACTTCTGAAAAGAGAGACACAATGAGAAAAAAGTGTTAATGATTCTGGAAAAAGTTCCTTTAGAATTTTAGGGCAACCATAACAATCATATGAATATGCTGACAGGACACCTTCTTAAGCATAGCAATGCTCCTGAATGACTAAGAGTCTGTTGGCAGGCCGACTCATCATGCCCACCCTTCCTTTACACTGACTCACCCTCCAGCTTTTGGATCTTGTCGAGCTTCGGAAGGATCTGAGGAGGGAAAGCCAGTGTCTCCCGGCCTCTATGAAGAAAGTAACCTTTGCCTGCTGGACAGATCTTGCTAAATGAGGCTGGGGACAAGAGAGGCTGGGGTTAGGAGAGGAGAGCGGATCACAAAGCGTTTCGACTGGAGAAATGCCCCCGCGCCTCCTCTAGTGGTCAGGCCACTGACCTGTGCCGTCCTGGGGACACCTGTCACATCCGGAGCCCCAGGCCTTTCCCACGGTGCAGCAACACATCTCCTGGGACAGGGGTGTGGGTAAGGCGTGTTCACAGCGACCCGTCTCTGTGGCGATGAGGAAACACTGACCCTGCTCCACTGGGGACGGGGACTCTGACCAGTTCAAACACAACAGAGGTGTGAGTTAGGACGTTTGTAACAATGCCCTCTCTCGCTCATTTGGATCACAGACACTCGTTTTGTTGTTTTTTCGCCCTCACCTGTAACCCTAATCACTGTGCTTATTTAAGTTTCTCCATTCCCAGTGTGTCTTTGTCGGTCTTTCTTTGGTTGTGCCTTCTGTTTTATTGTTCCGTCTTCTCTCATTTGTAGTGTTTCATTTTGTTCTGATTCAAGTTCTGTTATAAAATGTTCTCCCTACTCTTGTGTCCATGCCTCATCAACCGTGACAACGTTAGGCTGACTAAAGCAGTCACCAAGGGGGAAATCCTACGTCTCATTTCAGAGAGGTGTAGGAGGAGGAGCAAACGAATCATTACAGATCCCAGCCACCCATGCCATGGACTGTTTGCCAAGCTGCTGTCAGGCAGAAGGTACTGGAGTATTCTGTCCAAAACTAACAGGCTACAGGACAGATTCTTTCCTCTGGCTGTCAGGCTTCAATTCAGGAACCCCTTCCATCCATAGTCCCATGCACACCTGTTATCAGTGGTCCCCAACCAGGGGTACTAGGACCCCTGGGGGTACTTGTCCTCTCCACAGGGGGTACTTGAAAACCCTCATGACACCATAGGCTTACTAGTGAAATTAACATGAGGGGGTACATCAGGGGTACTCCAAGCAGAGCAAAATTCGGTCGGTGGTACAGTAAGTTGAAAAGGTTGGGAACCACTGCTTTATATCATGCTCATCTGTCTGTTATATCATGCAAACCTGTCACTTTTATATTGCACTATGGTTGTAAAGGTATTATTATTGATGTGTGTTTTAGTATAGTGTTATTATTCATAGATTGTGTTATCTTTTTATTTTTATATTCTAATTACTGATACTTTTTTAACGTTGAACTGCACTGTCGGGAGTAGGAAAACCAAGCATTTCATTGCCCTAATTTGTTATTGCAAATTACATATAACTTTAGAACTTTGAACTTGAACGGAGATGAGTGCCGTTTTTAAACAATGTAGCTAAAATATGTGCGAAATCGAAACACTGAAGATGTAAGGGATATTTAGGGATATTAAATATATTCTGCCCTCTACCGCAAAAGCTCAAATCGACTGTTCATCAACAAATGAAAACACCCCAATTGTTCATATTTCCACGAACAGAGAGGAGACGGCACCATGAGAGTGTATGTGACCGGTGTTACTGTAAAGGGCAGGTCTGTCTGGACCAGAGGAGGTTCTGACTCTCACCCACACATCTCGTCCTGTCCAGAGTGAAGCCAGGCTTACAGGCACACAGGAAACTACCCTGGGTGTTCAGGCACTCCCCGTTTTGACACACCCCCTGCATGGTGCACTCATTGATGTCTGATGGGGGGGCAAAGAGAAAGCAGGGGCTGATTGGTGATGTCTTCTCACATCAGCTAAACTGCAGCATACCAAATGTGTTGCCTGTTGGATTTGTCAGATGATGGGCAGTTTGTTACCTTGACAGTGGGTGCTGTTGAGCCTCTTGTAGCCCTGAGGGCACGTGGAACCGTAGTCCTCTATAATGGTCTGCAGTTTCACTCCAGTATCTGTCAAGGCAGATAGGATCAGCACAAAGAAAAACAGAGAAAAACAATCGACCAAAAGAAAACACACAGGAAAGATACTGGGGATCATTCTAGAAAACGACAATCAGAGAAGAGACACAGGCCCCTCATCCATTTGTAAAGGCCTCATTCTATGCCAATATGACCCCATTCTGTTTCTAAGACCAACAGGAACTGTGGTCATTTCTTCCAGTTGGTCAGAAATGACCACAGTCCCTGCTGTAGTAAGCTCACTCAGCTACTCCTTGTATAGTCTGAACACTCTGTCAACACACACCGCGTGACTGGAAGTGTCTGATTCTGAAGGACAGAAATGTGTGTACAGATGACACATGTTTGATCAGAGACCGTGCAATAACATGTATTCAAGTAGTAAGAGTGGAAAATGAATGGGGGAAAAACAAACACACACCAAATCTGGGAATAAGATTAAACAGAAAAGAATGAAAAAATGCCCTATGAGTGAATTTTCCAACCAGGAAAATAAAATGTCAAGAATGCATTGTGTGAAACTGTGGGAGAATTGCCATCCAGAATACCTTTCAAAAAGACAACTTTAAAAAGTGAATGATTCCCGAGAATCATATTTTCCACTTTTGTCTGTTAAATGGCAGAAGGCATATCTGTTAATAGCAACGTTCCTACAACATTACAGACAAGTACTGTAATAGACAAACAGGAACTTTTTCTACCAAGTTTGAAGAACCAAAACTATCCTTTTCTTACAAAGGTTTCTTTGTCTGGCTAACAACTGATTATTGGAGTAAAATGGAAAAAGGTGAGTAGCCAAGATTTTCATGGGCCGCAGATTGAAATTCAATCTTCCGCAATTCAATGACAGTATTCCACTGGCCTGGCACATGGGAAGACACGTCACAGCAGATTATTTTTCAGCCTCTCTCACTCTCTCCCTCACTCACTTTCTAGCACACGCACACGCACACACACACACACACACACACACACACACACACACACACACACACACACACACACACACGCACACACACATATTCAGACATAGGCATACACATTGCATGCTTATTACTTCATGAGCTGGAAATGAATAATTGGCATGGTCTGTTGCCGTTTTTGGCTCCATAAACAAATGACTTAACGCGTATAAGAGCAGAGACATCCAGATCAGATGGAAATCTGCCAAGGAGTTAGACTGGAGACAAGGAAAGCTCAGTGGTTACAAGTTCTTTCTTGATTTACAGTCACATCTGACATAACAATCAAGATACATGACAGTTATGCAGTTGAAGATGAAGGATTGAAGATCACAAATCAATGAAGGCTAGTTTATCAGACTGTTATGGATAAACACACACATACATGCACACACACGCAAAAATACATACACTTTGGTATTTCCATGCATCTGGGAACCAGAAACCAAAACCTAAACTTACGCAATAACCAAAGTAGTGAGGGGACCGATTTTTCTGGTTTCACTATTTTTGTGAAGACTTTGGATCCCACATATTGATCTGAATCACACACACACACTCATACTTAGTGCAAGTCAAGAAGAACATTCTGAGGATGTTGTTTCTTACATGGAAGTTTTGGACATTTATAACATTTGTTTTGTCCCCAGGAGTTCCCCACACTTCCACAGCAGTCCTCCTGGTTGGTCAGTACAGGAAGGGGTGTACTGCTACACTGAAGCATGTGGTGTGAGAAAAACAAAGGAAAAAGCACATAATGGCCATTAAAAAACATGACAAATATATTGTGGGTCAAATATGATAATCAGTTGAAATATTCAAATACACTTCTGTCCAGGGAAAACCAAACTGGGGAATCAAAAACAGAATCCAAAGAGCCTTGCTTTCCACATGACACATGACACTTCAAAAGGTCCCTCTTCTGGCAAATAAAGAAAAAGTAGCACTCGTTTTGGCATGGATGGTCTGGGGAGTGAGCAGACAGCCTTCATCAGAGCCTGGCTGCTGGAAAAGCTGAGAGGAACCTGTACTGCGTAACATACGAGTTCCTCCTGGCATTTCCTAAACAAAAAATTAAGAGCATCTACGCAGAACGGGTTCCTCTCTTCATTTGCCAGGACGGTCACCTGCTGAAAGCCTAGCGGCGAGGAACACTTCTTGACGATTGGTGTGTGGACGACTGGTGGTAACTCACAGCTTGTTTGGGCGTGGTCTCCTGGAAGCAACGCCCCCTGGGTTTGTGCGTCTGAGGGGTCAAGCGTGTCAAAGTTTTATGAGGGGTCTTGGAATCCGATGGCTCGAGAGGATGGATGACGACGGATGTGTCGTGTGCATGGTGGACACGCACATTGAACTGCACTGAAGGGAGAGAGAGAGAGAGAGAGAGAGAGAAGGGGACACCAAGAAAGACAAGATCGTATACTAGAGTTCTTTACGATACCACACAAAAAAAAGTGCTCTAGGTACTTAGGTGGAAATACGCCCGCGGTTTCGGTATGTGATGGTTACCTTCGGATGAGTGGTGTCCTGCCCCCTGTCCCAGGGGTAAAGTGAACATAGAGTGGGTCTGGGCGAGCTGAGGTCGACCCATGGCCGCCTGCTCGCCTTGGCTCTGGCCGTCTGGCAGCCCTGACAAAGTGTAGATGGGTTGCTTATTGCCCCGCGCCGCCTGGGCCTCAGGCATCTGCCGTAGGGGTAACTGGCAGAGTCGACCAGTGAAACCTGGCGGGCACAGACAATGGGTCCGCGAGCTGCACACCCCTCCATTCAGACATGTCAGTGGACACACCACTGTGGACACAAGACAGGAAGGACAGGCGCCTTGTTATTGGATACCCTGTAAAATGTCATCAGGCCTTAAGACTTCAAAGAGAGACATTGTCACTTTTTCTTTTGGAAGCTTATTTTACAGATACTGTATAGTTAAGAGTCCTGGCTGAAAGAGGTCAGATTTGAACCCATGCCACAGCAGTCCATGTGGACTAAAACTGTCCTGGGACAAAGTAACATAATTTTAAACAGGCAACCGTTGGAACAATAGCAGCACCATAGTTCCAGAACAGACCGATACCCTGATGTCTCAGCAGATTCTAGAATGAGTCACACCGCAAAGTTACTTTGGAGCTGAGGACTAAATGCTGTGGTCAGATCACATCAGCTCCATAAACAAGCTGCCTCAGCCAATCAACAACAGAGGGCGGAGCCGTCTATAGATGAGAGCAGGCCCGAGCAGAACACTGATACGAATGAGGGCTTATTACTGGTATACGGAAAATATTTGAAACCGCAGGAGCGCTACGAAAAAGAACAACCTCCATGCCATATTTACTGCTCTGCAGGTTTGCCTTCCTGTTTCATTTTACTGGAGCTCCTATACTCACTAAAAGGAGACTCAGATGTAACAGAGGGAGATCTGGAAGCTATGACTGCATACCAGACAGGGCAGTCAAAAGAGATGAGAACAACAAAGATACATAGAAAACTGTGGAATCTTAACCTAAAAGATATACTCTGCTAAAAAATGCATGCTGTGATAACACACAGTGCAACAGAGTTTGCAATAAAAGTTTTAGGAAACTTATTGATCAATGCCTCACTGTTGAAGTCTGTCTCTATCCCATGTTGTGGCCAGGTAATAACTCCCGAGCTGATTCTCAGTGGTTTGGATTTCTTGCCCTGCAGTCTAGCATAGCAGTAGCTCTGGGCATCGTATTATGAGTGCATAGAAGTGGAAGAAACAGGGAGAGAAAAAAAGGGAGGGTGGTAGAAGGAGTGGAAGAGTGTGTGAGAGAGAGCAAGGAGAGAGAGAGACAAAGAGAGAGAGAGAGAGTGAAAGAGAGCGAAGAGAGAAAAGCGAGATGGCTTAGCCCATACGACAGAGACAGAGACCCACCCAGTTGTTGAGAGGAGGCCTCTTCGTGTTAGCCGCCCAGCAGAGCTAAACACACTGAAGCAATTAGGCCTGGACAGCCTCGCAGTCTAGGCCACTGTGTAATAACGGGACTAGATCACCTCAAACACAGCGGGGACATCTTTGAACCAATGAAAGTCCAGGAAAAGTGCAACCGGAGAAATCCCAGCCATAATGGAGTGACATGAGGCTGTGCAGCTAATGTTTAAATGCGTAGCAGGATGGGCTGGCCTGTTCTGACGCAGCCTGCACCATAATTACACGTGACAGAGCCCTTTAACCACACACCCAGAGCACCCGACATACATGCAGCAGCAGGTTATTGGGGAGGCTCGCAGATAACAAGGGAAAACCTGGAGAGAAAAATCCAGCTGGAGAAGGACTTCCCATCCTCCCACACAACTCTACAGACCTCCATCGAGTGCTTGCTGTCTTACTGTCTGAGCACAGAGAGCTGGTAAGGAATGCCGAAAGCAAATGGTGTTATGGGGAACGTTGAAATTAGAAAAGAACAAAGAGGGAGGAAGACCGGGGCGTAACCTCCTTCCAAACTCCCATTAGACTGGAGACAGGGAGAGAACATAGGAAAAGTCTACTAAGGTTTTGGGGAGCGGGTCCATCTGGCAACACCGACGTACAGCAGAGAGCCGATTCGCGGGCCGACGTTCACAGCAGTCTCACATGCACACCAGCACACGCTACACCCAGGCCCCCTCCATTAGAAACAGGAAAGGGACCTATGAAAGACGTTGCCCTTAGGTAACGCTGCTCAAAATTACACCCCGTTTCCAAGAAAACATTGGGCACAAGCCTCAAAGCAGACTGTACATTAGCTGTGGTTACAGGGAAAGAAACCCAGGTGAGTGTTTCTTTGTGATGTGTAGAAATCTCCGCACCACGGGGCTTCACGACACAGACTACAGCGAAAACAGCTGCCTTTGGTTTCCAGCAACGCTCTTGCTATCTGCTTGGATTTGGAATATTGTTCCTTGGCCCAGGGATTAGCTAGATTGGTGGAGGACCAGTACGTGGCTTAGACATCTGACTACGTACCGCGTAACGACACTGCTAGACTACCCCACACTGAAAGGACGAGGAAACCAGGACACGAACCGGTCCTCAGTCTCTTACAGTGACTAGAAGGGCTTCAGAAAGCCCTACACATTCGCTTCCTCTATCTGAAGCCGGGGCCGTTTGAAGGACCTGGGTGTAATGCACGTGTTAATGCCTTCAGCACACTGTGTCTGAGTGACTGAGGTGGCTGTTGGGACTGTTATGATCCAGTCATGATAATATTCCTTCCACTGCATCCTTAAATTATGAAACCCAACTTGGCAAAGGAAGTCTGCAGACGGGAAATTCCGCGCGTCGACTGGGTGACAGGCAGCTAATGTCAGAATGGCCTAGATGCTGTGAATGGCTAAAACTAGCCATCTCCAGGTCATATGAACCAGCATAGGCTTGGTGCCTAGATACTGCACTTAGCGGTGGAATATTGGCCATACACCACAAACCTCAGAAGTGCCTTATAGCTATTATAAACTAGTTAACAACAGCATAAATGTGTCATACCCGTGATATATAGCCTGAGATATCACAACTTTAGCCAATCATCAATCAGGGCTTGAACAACCCTGTTTCTAATTCAGCACTATGTATTATAAAACACTTCTTTGTATGAAACTCATGTATATACATTTACTGGTCACTTTTTTAGGTACACCAGCTCATCACAAATAGCCAAACAGAAAATCATGTGGCTGCAATTCAATATATAACAGGGTCAAGAAGATTAGTTCTTGTTTGACTAAACATAAGAACAGGGACAGCTTTTGATCTAACAAACTTTGAACATGAAGGATTGTTGGTGCCAGATGTTATGGTTCCAGCATCTCAGAAAAAGCAGACCTCTTGTGATAATCACTCAATACAGTCTATCGAGGGTACAGACCATGCAGAAAGGCAACACTGAACATGCAAATAAAAGTCAAAGGGCACTAGACAGGTGTACCAAAAAAATGGCCAGTGAGTGAACAATGTAGTATCCCCCATCAATAACAAGACCTAAAACCTAGAGGAATGTTTTGTCAATTATCCGCACATTTCACTTTCACAGTAAACCAAGTGAATACCATGTCTTTTTAACAAGATTTTCTTACTTAAAGCAAGCTCACATGTACGGTATTTACCAAACCGCAGTCAAAGGATGAATATTTTTTCCTATTCCATGTGCTCGAAACAAAATATAGAAAAGAGAAGAGAAGGACGGAAAAAGGGAAAGATCTTCTCGACATACTGTTTGATGTGACACAGCAGTGAGAGCTTTTTCTTCATAATGTAATGATTTACACTGAGACAGTTAGGAGTTGGAGAAGCCACTAGAGGCACTGAGACAGATGGGATGTAGAGGTTAGAGAAGCCACTACAGGCACTGAGACAGACAGGATGTAGGAGTTAGAGAAGCCTCTAGAGGCTCTGAGACAGACACACTGTGACTATCTGGCACTGAGACAGACGGGACATAGGAGTTAGAGAAGCCTCTAGAGGCAGTGAGCCAGACACACTGTGACTGTATCTGGCACTGAGACAGATGGAATGGGGGAGTTAGAGGAGCCACTACAGGCACTGAGACACACGGGATGTAGGAGTTAGAGAGGCCCGTGGAGGCAATGGGACAGATGGGATGTAGGAGTTATAGAGGCTGCAAGAGGCATTGAGACAGATGTGATGTAGGAGTTAGAG
>JACXGJ010007405.1:0-30639 GCA_016801105.1 Esox niger | reverse complement strand
CAGGCATCAGGTGACCTAGCACAACGTTGCTAGCGTAAGGTCAATGAAGAATAGGCTATGGAACAGCAGATGCACTAAACTCCATTACATGGCGTGCGTAACGGCCACCATTTTGGTGCAACCTGGTGATTTTCTTACGTAGGCTGTGGGGCACGTACGTAAACAAAAACTACGTCAATCGCTTCATTGGAATTAGCCGCTTAACGGTAAGGGAAATTTATATAACTTCATAATCTATTAATAACAGTATGGCGCAGGAGCCAGCTCCGCGGAACCGCGGAGCTGGGGCGGACAGTGTTAAGCTGCGGTTTATGATGTCAGTCTATGCTGTTACACAACTCAAGGAAATGGAGTCTGTGAATGCCATGTTGAAAACAGTATACAGCCGTTTGCACACCTAGATACTAATGTGCGTGTGAGCGTAATCCAGTACCTCTTGTAGACAATCTTGAGGTCCCGCCACTCCAGGAAGCTGCACATCTTGGGCTTGCGAGCCAACACCACCTGCATGAGCTCCCGGACCATCTTCTTCTTGTCACGCTCGGCCGTGGCGGTGTACCACTTCTGGAGGCGCAGCTTCCCCTGCCGACTGAACAGCAGCATGAAACGCATCTGGACGGGACAGGGGGGTGGGGGGTGGCGACCAGGAGGGGAGAGTTAAGCCTAATACTAGAGACAAGCTGTCATAGAGAAGGCTTTAAAGGAAAAGTTCTATTTTTGTTTCCGCTTAGTGTCAGATGGTTTCTCAACCTGACAGATGTATACGGGCCAAGAGAAATTGTAGACAGGAAACTTCAGTCATGTTTAAAAAATTACGATCACCAAATCACAATACCAACTCCTTATTTTCATTTGATGTTACTTTAAGGTGATTTTGGCCATAAAAAAAAAAAACTCACACTTGATTACTTCAACATCTTTTCAGTGGTGATTACAGCCAGCTGACATTTGCGATGACTTTTAAAGAAAACTGAACAGTGCATTTTTTTCTTGTGGCCTGTAGACTATTTACAGTCATGAGGAGCCATCTAAGATCACATTGAAAAGAAATTGAACTCTCCTTCGAATGGATCTACACAGGTGGAAGATCCAGTAGGGGCAGCCGGAGTGGGTATTAGATAACGACATGATGAACTACTGCGTACTACAACAACCAGACTAAAACGGACGGATTGGGAGGGAGGGATGAACTTCCGACATTCCCTGCAATAACAGTAGTGATGGGAATGAATTGAATACACACAGAATATATTTGAGATGTAACGACTTGACAGTAATGCAATTATTGGCCTTAGTTTGCTATGCGGGCGTAAAAACCCTGTTATTCAATTTTCCTTTCATAGCTAGTCCTCCATGTTTTTGGCTAATGAGTAGACATAAGTGAGTGAAACGTCTGAAAGCTTGAAACCCCCAGTTGAAGTGACTACAGATGGAGAGGGGAGCAATGTGCATTGGAAATTGAGCAAACATAATAAAAGCCACCCAAAGATAGAAAGCAGTGAGACCTGATATTGGGGAAAGCACACAATTAAACTTAAAACCACAGGCCTTAGCTAAGCTGCAAACACACACACTGTCACATGTCTCAGCAAACCTGGACTGGGATTGGGGTCAAAACCCAGAAAGGGGGATTATCAGAAGGATGACAAGAACTGAGAGAGAACAATATGTACACAGACGAAAAAGATGAACTTTGTATAGAGAGATTATGATTCAGTGAGAGACAGGTGAGAGGGAGGGAGGGAGGGAGGGATACTTTCAAAATAATTCAAACCCTTGGTCACATTGTAGTGTCACAACAGTTTTAAGTTTATTTTCCACGGATCAATAGTCGGTAATGTCAAAGCAAATAGTTCACAATGAATTACAAATATAGGAGAACAATTGACTGCACAAGTATTCATGCCGTTTACTACGACACACCTGAATGAGCTGTGGTGCACCCAAATGTCTTCAACTCACATAAGTTGTTTCATTTAAGTCACATAATTAGTTGAATGGAGTCTACCTGTGAGCAATGGAGGTGTTTCTCGTGGTTTCGGGTTAAATAAATCTGTCTTTAGGAGGTCCCTTTTTTGATTAGCACAATTCCTTAAAAAAATGACATTGTAATGTTTCTTTGTCTTCACAATCAGGAAACGGGTTGTTTGACCCAAAGCAAACAGACAAGGGAATCTCCTGGAGTGGCCCAGTCAAAGCCCGGACCTGAATCCAATTGAGAATTACGTTGAGAAAAAAATACAAAAATAAAATCCCCATCCAAACTGACAGAGCTTGAGCAATTTTGCAAAGATGAATGTGTACAAAACACTGCTGGGTCCACATGTGCATAGCTGGTAGACACCTATCCAAACAGACTCATGGCTGTATTTGCTGCCATTGTTGCCTACACCAAATAGACTAAAAGCAGTAAATACTTATGCAATCACTTAGTTTCTGTTTGATATTTGTAATTACTTCAGGGCTGTTTCCGGATTAGATTTTTCACTTTGACATTAGCGACTGTTGATCAGCCGCAAAATCGAATTAAGACCACTGCCATTTCATGTCATACCACAAAATGTGGAAAGGTCCAAGGGGGTGAATACTTTAGAGAGCCACACACTGTACATGGGTTTATGACTAGATTTCAACCCAATTAATATTGACGAGAGGGAGAAACTCGGCTCAGCATCTCGACGGAGTTGTCCTAGTTATTGGACACTGCTGCATTCACGCTCTCCCTGGACCACAGTCTGTGCTTTGAAATGAACGCACGCTGTGTGGTGTGGTGCCATGCCACTCCTTAGGGACTCTCTTGGGCACTAATGCGGCATATCAACACACAAACGTAACAAGGTAGACAAGTCTGTTGGCACCTGCACTAATCAATAGCTATCGTCATTAACATTGCCTTTGTAACGTAGCCTGAAATGTGTTGGTCTGTGTGTGTCTGTGTGTGTCTGTGTGTGTCTGTGTGTGTCTGTGTGTGTCTGTGTGGGAGGGAGGGAGAGGAAAAGTGTCAGAGTGATAAAGACAAAAAAAAGAAAGTGAACACGTGAGGAGTGCGTGCTCTGTGAAACACTTCACACAGAGGCATGTGATCAGTGAGGGTAAATCAGAGAAGGCCATGATGTGCTTAAGAATAGACTGGATTCCTTTTGGGAGATTATTCTTAGGCTCATCTGTGTCAGATCCAACGATGTGATGCTACAGCAGCAGTCCAACTCAGTCAAAGCCGCCAAAGGACCCGCAGTATTCCAGTCTGGGTTCAGTACTGTTTGCGCCATCTAGCCCACCCAATCATCAAAGGACCAACCGTATCCTAGCATGGCTTCAGTTCTGTTTGTGCCATCTTGCCAACCCAATTGTCAAAGGAATTGCAGTAGTCTAGCCTGGGCTCAGATCTGTTTGTACAGTCTTTTCAACTCCCATGGTGATTATCAGACCAAACAGAAAAAGGTCATATACAAGTTGGCAAAACAGCAGAGGAAGATCTGAGACCAAGCCAACAGTACTCAACTCAGCCAACCCTCTTCTGTGCACAGTATACTCCACAGTAAATCCAACACAAACATTAGTACAACTTAGACGGATCACAACTCAAACAGCAACGGCTAGCAGAGCACAAATATTAGTATACTAGGTCTTAACAAACACTAATGATTGCGAACTAGTGAAATGTTAAGTCAGGCTTAGGATACAGCAAACACAATGTTAGACTGAAAGCTACACAGTCACAGCCTGAGGGAGAGTCTGTTTGCAACATCATTCCAAGTCCTTGTTATGCATTTTCACACCAAATAGGGATGTGGCATTATGGTCCAAACAGTCACTCCTGCTAGCTAGTTAGTTAGTTGGTTACCATGATACATTAATATACAAAGTTGAGCTAAAAAAATTATTCAGAAACCACTGGTTAAATAACACTTTCAGAACACAGAACTAGACGTGTCATACAAACTCTACTCACACCAATAATTATCACTACTATTCTATCGCCACTTTACTTACAGATGACCCCACTCAGTGCCTTTTCTTTAGTATTCATCTGACAGAGAGA
Source organism: Esox niger (assembly GCA_016801105.1). Taxonomy (NCBI): domain Eukaryota; kingdom Metazoa; phylum Chordata; class Actinopteri; order Esociformes; family Esocidae; genus Esox; species Esox niger. Next base: position 26,597 of record JACXGJ010007405.1, on the reverse strand, counting down.
ATGAAAGACAGGGAAGGGTTTCATGTAAGGTGATGAGGAAAGTATTTCACTGTTTTGGAATTAACTGGTGAAAGGAGTATTTCCAGTATTAAGTTGACAAAGTGTGGATATTGTCAAAGTCAGCAGTTTTTCATACGGTCCACTGTAAAGATATAAAACCAGACAACAGAAATACGCAAGAGTAAGGGTTAGTGACTTACTGTGACCATGTCAGCAACAGTGAAAGTGGAATCACTCGGAAATAGTTGAAAACCATTTTATCTATATACAAATTGATCATTGAATCGGTAACATGCAAGTCCCAGGGAAGTCAAACAGATCAGGTCGTGGTCACAATTTCAGCTGTTAAAACCAATGGTGTACAAACAGCTCAAGAGTACGTTCGCCGTCAACCTGGCAAAAAAACTAGCTAACGTTAGCAACCTAGCTCGCAAGTGAGCCATTTGTCTAATCACCATTTGGCCGGCGAAGAAAAAATATATAAAACGTATGATGTTATGTGAGGTTAGATTTGAAGCAAGTAGCGGTAGCAACAGAACTGATAACGCCATATGATACTAACTAAGTTAGAAATCATAGATACAATTCGAATATGCGGCCCACATTGGTATGCTACCTGTACGTTAGCATGAGCCACTTTACAGCTAACATACAGGTGAGGAGGTACTCTGCTTCCTGAAACCATACACCTTGTTACTGTAGCTAAAAATGCAGCCGGCTAGCTTTAGCTATTGAACAATTTTTATGACGAGATTACATTACCATTTTTATCGGGTTCCCAGTGCAAATTGTTTTCTTGGGTCTTCGTGGATGAATTAATAAATTTTCCTTTTGGTTTTAAAACCAGCAAATGTCAACATCCCATGTCTCTTTCAGAATACTACGGCTCGATCGGGCAACCAACCCATTCAGCCCAGTAGGTAGTAACGAGGACTGAATCCGGTGACAGACGTCAGCTGTTCCCCTCCTCAGTGAACATGCGCATTGCGCATTTTGAAACAAGAGGGGTGAAGTCAGTTTTGTAGGCAAACCCACCGAGGCCACTAACTTAATCACCTTTAGGTCTAATAACAAAAACTTAACATTAAGTAATTTTATTTGCACTTATGACTTAACTAAATGTTATAAATTGGATTCTAGGCGGATTGGGGTGGCATGTGGTGTCTCGCACCCCAGTACAGTCAGCGTGTTGGATGTTGTTGCCATGACAAACAAGACGGTCGGCAATGTGGTTCCCATGGAAACTGAATTCATAGGTGATGGCCAACATGTGTGTGTTCAGTGCCAATGATATTATTTTCCCCAAATCAATTTGGTTAGTTTAGCTTGCCAGGTTCATCATAGGCTCTTTTGCAGCCAATATTACATGAAGGGTGTACTCTGCTCCAACAATAAGTAAACTAAGGAAAGCTTGTCCAACTACTTAAAATAAATGATTGCGAGTTACATTGCATATTACAGACAGATCAACAAACACTTGACACATGATTGACAATTTAACATTTTTTTTAAAAAGCTATAATTTTAATAAATATATTTTAGAAATGCTACAAAAATACAATTGTTTGAGCAAACAGACCATAACAGAATGTAAACAAAATTAAACACCATAATAAAAAAAAACATCTGTTCAGATCTAATTCAAAATCTCTCCCTTGTACATTTCAGTCATTCAATCATGCCAATGCTCATATTAAATAAATATAATACAAAATACATCCCACCAGAGCAATTAACAGATATATAAACTTTCACACCTCATACAAATGAAGGCATTCTCACCTTTATGGCAATATGTGGATAGTTATGATTTAAGGTATAGTTATTGTTCAGGTCAAATACAGTATATCATTTTTCAGGGTTGATCTCAGTAGCATGTAGATTGACAGTTGACCCTGCCAGTGGAATGATAGGAGGGTTTCATTGTCATAATATTTCAGTTGATTTTTCTGGTTTTCCTAACATTTGATTAGCTTTGATGGAGTTGGTTTACTTGACCCATGAACAGAACAGCACCTGGGAGGAAGAAACAGATTCAATTCATATTAGAGGATCACCAAAGTAGGAAATATGTCTAAATGTCTAATGGAGGAGATGAAAGGAAGAGAAACATAGCATTATATACAGGGACTAAAACACTTTATATACTTTTGGCTTAGAAAGTGCATACATGTATAATAATACATGAATAATGTACTTGTATAATAGTACGTGAATAAGGTAATTGTATAATAATACATTAATAATGTACTTGTATAATAATAGCACAGCTATTTAGATTTGTGGTGAGGAAAGACAAATTGTTATTCTAATATCTTGTTTTTAACATAAAGCAGATGGTCATGCAAGCCAAATAAGGGAACCTCACCTGTGGACTTGTGTTGGATGAGGAAAAGGAATGGCCTGTCTAGGGTGATTTCTTCTACAGCCATACGAGAGAACATGATAGCGCCTGCAATTGGCAAAGATAGAAGGCATCAATAGTCAAAACACAATTCTGTTATCTTTCTAGAGCATTCTTTCAAGCTACTGTGTTTCATGTTATTGTTCTTAGGTGTTTTTTGGCATGGTATCTGTAAAAACACTTTTTAACAACTGCTAATATATGAAGGACTCATTATTGATTACTATTATCGATTATTATTGTTGATTATTATTGAAATATTATTGATTGATGAATAGTATCGTAATTGTCATGTTATGTACTTGTGGCTGATGATCCTGTGGTCCCCTCTTCATTCACTTCGATCTTGACCTTCTGCAGAACCTTGGACACACTGAGCCTTTCCTCAGCTGAAAGAAGAGGAAGGAAAGAAAGATAGGGACATTTAATTATATTTTAAAGATGATTTAAAAAAACAACAACAAGAAAGATTTTCTAAATACACACATTGATCATGGTATAAGTCAAGAAAGGAAATCTGTCACCTCCCAAAGTATATATATACACAACATCAAATGAATGGCTTGGTTCTCCAAGTGGAATAACAGTGTAGCTATTGGAACAGCTTTCTGAAAATTGAACTCAAACAAGCCTTAGTAGTGGGCGGTACTCACTGGTGATACGAGTAAAGTCTGCCTTAGCCAGGTTGAACATGTTCCCCAACCCCATACTGGTCAGAGTGATCTTTAGGTCCACCTCGGAGTCAAGGGTGAACCTGGGCAAGGCCAGTTGACGCTTGACACTCTTCATCTCCTCCCTCCACTCCTGCAGGCGCCGGCTGGTCAGTTCGCTGACGAGCGCGCTCACGGCTGTGTCACGCTCAAACGGGATGACTAGCAGCATGCTCAGGGAGTCGCCCTCGTAAGGAACTTCGATGACGTCGTAGTCCACACCGTCGGGGGTCACAAACTCACCTGTGGAGGGGAAGGGGGAAAAGTTTAATTGGATTCAGGATGTGAAAACATTTGCTTGTGCACAGATTTTATGTTTGGCACAAAGTGAGAGGTTCTAAAGTTGCCTTAACATCTCTATTGAGTAGAAGTATGCAGCGATCCGGTATTAATAACATTGATGCCCGACATCAATAAAGACTTGAGAAGGTGCCTACCGTATTTGAAGCGGTTTGTCTGCCTCATCATTGGAACGGTCACTGAACTGCCATTGGCACAGTGGAACAGCCGCATCTGTGTCATCTTGGGGTCAAAGGGCACCTTCCATAAACCCTGGAAGTGCAGAGCACTCAGCAGGACCATGCGGGTCTCGTCAGACAGAGCACCCGAGGACAGGAATGAAGGGATGCTACCTGAAGGAGTGAGAGTTAAAAGGATGGGATTGACAGTTTGTTGGGACAATGGTGATGGTATTGTAGCTCATGTTTTTGTGTGTTATATGGCCAAAATACTATGTCTGAGGGCTGTTTTCACGTGCCCAGATACAGCCATTGGCTGTGGTAAATTGTCCATAATTTTTCCCATATACCACAATCCCTTGGGATGCCTTTTTGCTATTAAAAACGAGTAATTACAACAGACGAATAAAATAATATTTTATAATACCAATGAGGTATGGTCTCATGCAATTTTTTTGTCAATCAGCCTTCAGTGTCTGAACCATTCAGTTCATGATGCTTAACTATTCTCCACTTTGTCTCTCCATTGAATATTTTAAATGAATCCCGCAAACAGGGAACCCAATCTCCCAACATGCCAGAGAATTGCTGAACGACATATATTTGGTTTGCCTGGCTCCTTGTGGCTCACCTGCGGTGTGGTCAAAGACCCAGGCATTGATGATGTCAATGGCCTGGTCGGGCCTGGAGAAGTCTAGCTGGTGAGGGAAGGCTTGGAATGCTTTCCGCAGACCTTTCCTGAAACCTTTCTCCAAGATCATCTTCCTCTCCACCATCACCCCGCTGGCCAGCTCCACTCCCTCCGTGCTAGCGATGTCCCGCTGGAGCAGGCGCTGCTGACGGGCCATCCCATTCTCTGGATGAAAAGGAAATGGTTTTACTGTTGGTTTGTGGATTAGAGTGTGACTTTAAAAGTGCAATGGAGGCTGAAGATCAAGATGAGAAAAATGAAGAGAATTTGGGAAATGACAAGAGGAATGTGTTGCGGCGCGGGTCACCGGCTATACTACAACCCTTCAGTTTTTGTTATTAACATCTTGGTAAGTAGTCCTTGCTTGTTTAGATATAGTGAAGCCTTGTATCCATCTTAACATTGCGAAACTCATGCAAACACAAGTAGATAAAGCTTTTAAAACTGACTAGAACTACAGCCCACGCTTACCTTCTAGAGTATAGCCCATTTTGGTATTCAATGTTTTCAGGGTTTCGCCCGCAGCTCCCAGCTGAGCCATGCCCAAAACAGAGGCAATTCCGTAGGGGGAGAGGGCTAGGTTAGAGTGTCTGGTGGTCAGGGCCATCTGTGAGAAGACCTGCATACCAAAATCTGTCTGTTTCTCCTGGAGGTTACGGAGGGCAGCTCCAGAGTGGCAGAGAAAGAAGCACACGAACAGAGACAGCATCCTGGGTAGAGAGGGAGTGGGAAAGGGTTAGGGAAGTTCTTGAGAGACACATAGAAAATAATGTAAATGCTGGAACGTTGTTCAAGAGAATTGAAGGAAGTATTCAACAATTCCATGTCACATTGTGCAAGTAAATACTATTAAGGACACAGGGAGGTTTAATCAAGAAGATTGATAATGAACCAAAGTTAAGAAGGGATCGATTAGTGAAATAGAAAGAGCCTGCTTGCTGTCAAAGTCATAGGCTACTGCCTTTGTTAGTGCTAGGTTATTTCCTAGCCTTTACGCATCATCTTATTGCTGGCCCTCTTGAGTTACTGACAGGTTCTCTTTATAAGCAATTGTGACAACAAATAATATGAATAGAGCATATATAACTGATTGATTGAAATGATTGACATATCTTACAAGGTTGTGTACAGGGAAATCAGAAAAGGAGATGAAGTTTAGATCAAAGGATGGAGGGATTAAGGATTGCTGTAAAATACATTATTCGCCAAAAGGTACAGGACTATACCCTACAGATGTTGGCTATAATTGACGTCACAGAATTTCTGCTTGCTAGCAATCAGAACTAAAAACATTTAAAAAGAATAATAAAAATGAATAATACATTATCCAACATTCCACCAGAAAACAACTGTTTGTAATAACAGTTCGGGACAAAGGGCAGTAAATCAGAAAAGTTTCTGCTTCTGATTAAATAACAGGGCACCAAATGAGAAACACTAAAACAGGGAAGGACTGTAGAGCAAATCATCCAATAAAAAACACGAATTACAAAGCTTTGGCTGTGTGGTGTGCCTTCATAAATACATCCCAGACAGTGTCATATCTTGACACACTGGCCTTGGTATTAGCTCTTCCTGTGGATACAGCTGTTGGAATCAGACAAAACAAGACGAGAACTCCGTGTGCCAGACTTAGTCATGCTTTGTTTAACAGCACAAAACAAACAACAGCAACCGCCGGATTTAGTTAAATAACAGTTGAATAAAAGTCAGAAAGAGAGGTCTTTCTCACAGTCCTTGCATGCCACAGCATCAGACTGGTGCTGTGTATTCAGTGTCCCCAGTAAAAAGCATGTCAGCCTGCAGTTTATAGCCAACTTTATTCACTTCTGATCTGACTTCAGTAGTTGTGTATCTGTGTTGTCCTAGTGACCAATCAGCAGCCAATAACTTTGAGACAATGAGGTTCAGGGTTCAAATTGACTCATTGACCATGTCTGTATCCAACTTGTTGTACAGGGCTACAGTCAGGACACATGCAGACGGTTAATGCGTGCTTCCATGTAGAGATTTATTACTTAATAGCATCGTACGAAACTTGATGATCTTTGCCTGGGGTAAATATACTTCCAGGGACACTAACACATTTTGTATATGGAATAATAACAAACATCCTCATACCTTAAAGTTGTGAAGTGTTGAGAAATTCAGATGAAGATTAGCTTGGCCCTGAGAAAGTAGCTGTGTGGTTGCTTGAGAGTTGCTGTAATAGCTGTAGTTCAGCCGTTTACCTGGCTTAAAAGTAAAACACCCTGTGAGTAGGAGAGAGATTTTTCAGCAGCTAATATAGCCAAATGACTGCCCTAAGGCCCCTCCTTCTCCCCATCTAGGCCACACCCTCAGTAGCAACACTCGGTAAACACAAAGAGAATGGAAGTTATTAGTGACTATGAGATCATCGTCTTTCAGACCGGGATGCTACTCCCTAGCGGTAATAAAACACATACACGCGCATGTATGCACACTCCTTTACACATGCACATACACGTGCACACACTCAAACACATACTCACTCGGCACACCCTCGCTCTCATATACAACGCCATTCTCCTTGCTCGCATTCTCTATTTGCCTTGCGCAGCCACTCAACACACATTTGATTCTGTTTCGTTTTGCACTCAGAGAAGGACCAGTCTTGCTATTTACTTAGGTGAGTTTTGAGTTCTATATGGCAAGATCAGATGAAAAAGTGTTTCATAATTACTAAACCAACGTCACCAGTGAAAAAAAGAAAATTTTACAGAGAAAGAAAGAGAGATTGAGAGAGAGAAAATAGATCTAGAAAGAAAAAAAGCTCATTTAAATCTTCTGCTTAGATGGTTCCAGTACTAACTAATCACTTCAACTGGGTCAACTCATCCATTCACACTTTTTGGTGTAGTTCCTTGTCTCTTCCCTCACAGACTGATGACACACACACACACACACACACAGTTCTGATACATCAAAATTCCAAATTAGGTTTTGTAGTTGCCAGCATTCCATGGCACTGGGCTCACAAAGCATTAGCACTTTCCATACTAAGAGTGAGACATAACAGTGAAAGTGAGGTTTGTAACACAATATGTTCCAAACATTTCAGTGGTCTGGTATGAGGCCAACGTTACAAGCAAAAAGGGACTGTGACAAATCAAAAAGCAATGCAGTTCCTTTCTCTACAGGCACAGACATACAATATTCACTATTTTCCCTGTCCACCAACCCTTACATTAACCTCAATACCCTAATCTTATGCTAAATCTTAACCTATAGTAAACTAACCCTGATGTTACAATCACATCTGTACAAGAGCACTGTATGTTTAAGATGTATGAAAATCCAACTGACCCGCCACAACACTTGAAACACTGAAGCCAAAACAAAAACTTGTTCGATTAAACCCAGATTGCTGGATGGCCTCACAGAGTTCTTGCTCTTTCTTTCTACACAAACATTTTATTCTAACTCCACTGTTTCAACAGCAAACAGGAAAACAGGGTTTTCTGGGGGAGCGACAGGATTATGAGGGTTAAAGTCAACATGGCAATACATTGGGGCATCGTAAAAAGTTACGATGTCATTGGCAATAAAATGATTACCTGTATTTTTAACCGACACTTGTACTGCAATGTGTTTGTGTGTGTTCATGAACTCATTTGCCATCGATCAACACAAGCAAAGTACATAATGCGAAAGTGAAAAATCAAAGCTATAAATTATTTGAAATAAAACACATCCTTTAGAGTTGCTTTAGAATTCTTGATTGCCTGCTCAGTTTTTGAAGACAGCACAGCTGTTTTAGATTCACAGCTGTGCCATTTTCTCTTTATTCCTTAATAATAGACTTTATATTATTCTGGATTTTCTTTGAATGTTCCTTTGTCCTCATTATGTAATTTTTGTTAAGAATTGTACAAGCCAACTCTGTGATCTCCCAGATACATGTATTTAACCTGAAATCATGTGAAACACCTTAATTACATGCAGGTGGACTCCAATTTACTAATTATGTGACTTCAAAAGACAATTAGCTACACCTTAGCTCATTCAGCAATATTATATACAATCAAATATTTTCTGTCTTATAGTGGCAAATAAATTAGAACAATTTGCAGATTTTATATTTCACTTTGAGATTATGGATTATTTTGTTAATTAGTGGCAAAAACCCCTAATTAAATTAATTTAGTATTTAGTATATCATATTGTAATACAATAAAATGTGGGAAAGACAGAAGGGGAGTATACTTTTGAGAGCCACTTTAAACTCAATTCTGTCTTTACCGGAAAACTAAAAATAATAATTAGTAATAAACTTGAAGTATCCCACCGAGAAATCACTGGAACACTTAATGGGTCACTGGAACATTTACTGGATCACTGGAACACACAACAGCAAGACCACATTATATTAATAACTTATTTTGGTCTTTATCTTTCTTTCACACAGAAGCACCCACCCACATGTCATTGTCATTCCTATTTATTTAATATAGCTAAAATAGTCATCTCTATCTAATAGAAATTGAAGAAACCACACACCCCCATACCCCTGTTTTAGGCAATTCCTTTTTAGGTGGTCAGAGGAAATCTGGTTTTACAGCCCCCTCCATTCCCTTTCAGGGGGATGAGATGAGCATGGGAATGGGAACTCACTTTGGAATGGTGGTATAGTCATTCACTGTTATGTCACCATGGGCAACAGACCAGGGAGACTCTGGGAAATGCATTATGACAACACTCATTGTGGATGAAAGACTACAACTTTTATTTAACACGTTTCCTACAACAACTTACATGGACTTTCCAAGCCTATGGCTATCTAGGTCTAAAAAAGAGCAGTGGTTGAAAGTTTAAGTTTTAGGCATTTACGCAATACCACAGTTTTGGGCATTTTTGCAATACCAGTGCCTAGTCATAAGGTTACATGGAAAGAGATGAAAGACAAAGCTGTTGTACGTATTTGACATCTGGCATTGAGACATGTTTATGCAATATAAATCTGACCCATAAATGGGAAATACCCTTCTTCCTAGCAGGGACAAGGTGGTGAACCGTGTGGTGACCAGACTGCAATAGTTTAGTATCTTTGTAAAAACTTCTGGTCCCCACATGCAGTAAAACCAGGATCACACTCAGACATAAAAATACACACAGACATGCATACACAAGAAAACACATAGGCATTTCTAAACATAAGTATTATATGATGTAGACAATTGCTACTATATTGGAATGTGGTTGGCGTAATCCTTTTAGACTAGGGTCAAATTCACAATGTGGGGATATGAGATGTCCAATATGTCTTGACTGCTGTAGATCCGACCAGAAAGATTAGTGCCTTTAAAACAAACCCCACACAATCAACTATTAAATCATTTTCTGAACACTTATTTGATGGCAGAGTGAAAACAGAAGACAGCAGGAAGGTATTTCCCCTTTTATTTGAAAAAAATTACCAAATCTAGTATAGTAAGGTCAATGCATTCTATTGAGCCATTGCGTTTTTACTCTGCCCTTTATATTATGTTGTTATCTTACAGCCAAAGCAAGCGTCTATCAATACAATGTAAAAATAATTACAGACTGTGAGATTCTGGTCATGCCATAAAAGTGTTAAATATAAAATTGGCAACACAAGAGGGTTTAAAAAAGCATAGTGGGTGTGTATATACATACTGTATACAGTTCAAAGGTTTGGGGTTGTTTTCCACAAATTAGTTTGAATAGGAAATATAGTAAAAGAAATATGGAAAACAATCAGAAATTATTCAGAAATAATTATTTTTAAATCAAATAATAATTTTGTCCTTCAAACTTTTCTTTTGTCAAAGAATCCTCCATCTGCAGCAATTACAGCTTTTCAGAGCATTGGCATTCTTGTTGTCAGTTGGTTGGCCAGTCTGAAATCTGGCTTTTTCCTTGCAACTCTGCCTAGAAGACCAGAATCCTGTAGTCACCTTTTTAGTGCTGACGATGAGACTGGTATTTTGCAGGTACTATTTAATGGATCTGCCAGTGGAGGGCCTGTGAGGCATCTGTTTCTCCAACTAGACACCATGTATTTGTCCTCTTGCTCAGATGTGCACCGGTGTCTCCTACTTCTCTTTCTATTCTGGTTTCAGCCAGTGCAGGATCTTCAGTTTCCTGGCAATTTATCGCATGGAATCACCTTCATTGCTAAGAACATGAATGGATTGATGAGTTTTCGAAGAAAATGAGCCTGACTTCGAACTCACAATTGCTGAAACTCTTGATACTCAACTAGTATAATGAGGGCCAGTTTTATTGTTTCTTTAATCAGCAGAAAAGTTTTCAGCTATGCAAAAAAAATTGCAAAAGGGTTTTCTAAAGTTCAGTTAGGCTTCTAAAATGATAAACTTGTATTAGCTACATGTCCTTGGAACACGGGAGGGATGGTTGCTGATAATGGGCCTCAGTACACCTACACAGACATTGCATTAACAATCAGCTCTTTCCAGCTACAACATTAAGAATGTCTATGCTGTATCTGATCAATTTGATATTATTTACACTACTGTATATATATATATATATAAATAATGATTATTGGTAATTATATTACAGCCCCATAAATTGCTAATATACACAGAATGTAATGATATGCAAATCACTTACCAGAAGGACAACATATTCAATTTTGAAACTGAGAAAAATGAATACCCATTTTCAATAAAATTGCCAGCAGCGTGTGTCTAAATAAATGCCAATTATTACATTTTATTGCAGGATTTGCAATAACTCACTTGTGACTATGACTGCTATTTGTATTCGCTCATTGTTATACCTAGAGGTGGTCAATCAAATACTGCAGTAGCCTTAATCATGTTTGCAGAGTGTTTGTGCCATTTATGTGCTAAAAACCTTTGTCAATCCATAATTTTCCTGAAGGTACTTCATGATGATTAAAAATATATATTCCAGCATTCATAATAAAAAATGTTGAATGATGTTATACTTTTGAAATTCATTAGGCATATATATTGAGTGTATGAAAATGAAATGTCCATGTCAACTGAAGTATGAAATATGTACACCTATTACTGTGTAAAGAGTGCCTAAATAATATTTTTATGCTATTTATTGCAATAAAGTATGGAGTCAAAGTCAAAAATGTAATAATTAACTATATACTAAAATGTAAATGTAATCTATGGAACATTGTTTGGATCTTAGAGTGCCAAAACTAACCCATTAAATAACACTATTTGATAAGAATAATGTAACCACTGGGTATACAGTGGATATAAAAGTATACACACCCCTGTTAGAATGCCAAGATTTTGTGATGTAAAACAATGAGACAAAGATAAATCATGTCAGAATCTTTTTTACTTTTAATGTGACCTATAATGTGAACAATTCAATTGAAAAACAAACAGAAATCTTCAAGGGGGAAAAATGAAAAATGAAAACCTTACAATAACCTGGTTGCATAAGTGTGCACACCCTCTTATAGCTCGGGTTAGGGATGAAGCTGTGTTCAGAATTAAGCAATCATGTTAAATAGAAGTTATTACACACCTACCATCACTTAAAGTGACTCTGATTAATCACAAATAAAGTTCAGGTGTTCTTCACAGAGAGCTTCCAAAACATCAGAGGGATTTCATTGTTGAAGCATATCAGTCAGGAGAAGTGTACATTACGGAAGTGAGATTGTATTTTCCAAAAAACAATTACAAATCTCAATTTCAACATTTGATGTGTTGTCTTTTCACTATTTTCTATTGAATATGGGGTTTAAATGATTTTCACATCTTTCCATCTTTCTGTTTATATTTACATTTTACACAACGTCCCAACTTTTTGGAAATGGGGTTGTAATAATATTATTTTATTAAAAAAATTGAAATCTAAGCTCAAGTGAGACAACTGAATGAACAAAACAATAGCAAATGAAAATGGAACTTTAAAGAGCTGTTCATATGTTATCTCAAGTAACATCTAAATTGAGAGGTTTGGGTGTTAATGAGAGAGCAAAACTCAACAGGCATGCCACTTCAAGGGCATATTTTGAAATGCGTTTGTTAGTAGGCAAACCCAACATAGCCTAGCATGGCTGCACCGACCATTAGTCTGTGCGGAAATGGTCAAATTAAATAGGCTGCTGGTTAAAGTTTGAGTGAAGAATGTAGAAACTGGTGCTACACCAGGTGATGTCATCCACTGAAGTCATAAAGTATCCACACTCATTCTAATGTCTGAACTGGCTTTTCTTTAAATGTATAAACAACTTTGACTCAAGGCAAGTTCTTCCAAATCAAGACTATTTAGTTGTGCTTATTTATCCTAGTTGTCAAGATAAAACATACATCCTTAAAGTAGCTAACGCTATTATTTAACCAAAAGGAAATCTGGCAACTAATATTATTGTAGCCCTAATGGAAAATACTATAAATGATTAAGAAAAGATGACAGGAAACTAGAGAAGGAAAAGGGCATAGGTCTACTGACAGATGGAAGTGTGGAAGAGACGGGTGATGGGTAATATTGAGAAATGTATAGTGGGAGGAGAACTTACTGGAGCAATAAAAGGGGAATTTACAGTGAAAGGGTGATGCAAGGTGCAATTATCGTGAGTGGGAGAACTGGGAATTTACACCAAAAGAAACCAATTTAATGCTGACCCCATCTCCTTCACACATCTTCAGCTTCTGACTAAAATATATCCACCATCAGCAAAGCAGCACAGGAACCGAGACTGAACAGAAATTGTTGCTCATTTAGAACGCTGCTGCTCGATCTCCAACAAAAACGAAAGCAGAACACATTAAACCAGCTCTTAGGTCTCTGCACTGGCTCACGGTTTCTCTTAGAGTAGATTTTTTTATAATAATCACATAATTTAATGATTTAAAATAAAGGCAGCAATACACATCCATTAATCCTTATAGTTTAATACACCGATCTGCCATAACATTATGACCACCTGCTTAATATTGTGTAGGTCCTCCTTTTGCCACCAAAACAGCCCTGACCCGTCGAGGCATGGACTCCACTAGACCTCTGAAGGTGTGCTGTGGTATCTGGCACCAAGACGTTAGCAGCAGATCCATTAAGTATGTAAGTTGTGAGGTGGGGCCACCATAGATCGCACTTGTTTGCCCAGTACATCCCACAGATGCTCGATTGGATTTGAGATATGGGGAATTTGGAGGCCATGACAACACCCTGAACTCGTTGTTTTCCTCAAACCATTCCTGAAACATTTTTGCTTTGTAGTATGGCACATTATCCTGCTGAAAGAGACGCCATCTGACAATACTGTTGCCATGAAATGGTGCACATGGTCTGCAACAATGCTTAGGTAGGTGGTACGTGTCAAAGTAACATCCATATGAATGGCAGGACCCAGGGTTTCCCAGCAGAACATTGACCAAAGCATCACACTGCGTCCGTCGGCTTGCCTCCTTCCCATAGTGCATCCTGGTGCCATGTGTTCTCCAGGTTAGTGACACACACGCGCCCTGCCATCCACGTGATGTAAAAGAACATGATTCATCAGACCAGACCACCTTCTACAATTGCTCCTTGGTCCAGCTCTGATGCTCACATGCCCATTGTAGGTGGTTTCGGCAGTGGACAGGGGTCAGCATGGGCACCCTGACTGGTCTGCAGCTACGCGACTCCATATGCAACAAAATGTGATGCACTGTGTGTTCTGAGAACTTTCAATCAGTACCAGTGTGGATCGGACCACACAGGCCAGCTTTCACTCTCCACAAGCATCAATGAGCCTTGGCCGCCTTTGACCCTGTAACCATTTCACAGTTTTTTCTTCCTTGGTCCACTATTGATAGGTACTGACCAGTGCAGACCAGGAACATCCCACAAGAGCTGTAGTTTTGGAGATGCTCAGACCCAGATGTCTAGCCATCACAATTCAACCCTTGTTAAGATCCTTATGCGTGTCCATTTTTCCTACTTCTTACACATCAATGTTGAGGATATAATGTTCACTTTCTGCCTAATATATCACACCAACTGACAGGGGCCATAATAACAAGACTATCAGTGGTAATAATGTTAAGGCTTATCGGTGTATGTTTTATTCAGTAATTATAGGATTGTTCTATAATTTCCCTTTCACTTTGAGCAGGTTCTGTAGATTGGTGTGAATGTTTTATTTCAAATTTAATTAAGAAATGTGGTGTGTTGATGTTCTCTAGGGACAGTATATCTGTATGTTTAAATGTACTACAGCACATAAAGAAAATCTGAATATATAATCGTAGCAAAGAAGTAATCTTCTTGCTACGATGATTTGGCAATAAGAATTCATTCCAGGAATATTAAAGTTTTTTTATCTCTTAAATTATCTGATAATGGTGGTTGATTACCCAACTTACAGACTCAAAAACAGGAAGTGAATAAGGAGAAATGGTCACAGGGGAAAATAACATTTCCTGAACATTTACTACAGACATTATTACGCAGGCTCACATGCTGTAAGCGGAATTCCGCCCGTTGGGGTCAACAAAGTATGTCTGGTATGCCCCTCCACTTGGACACCATTGTCCATTATTGACGTGGATTTCTTTCTTATCAATCACTTCCACGTACCTGTAGTTTGGACACAGCCAATGATGATACAGAACAGAGTCTGGAAGCCATTGTTTTGACAATGATAAGAATGGATGGCAGACAAAATCTAACGTTCAAAGAATTCCGAAAGACACACTCACTCTCAAAATAAGTACTGGATAAACGACTGGAACATGTTTGAATGGACATGCGACATTTCAGGAAGAGGAATAAAACCTGGGCCTTAAGTTTTTCCCTGACTATAAGACCTGATCAGAAAATAAATCTAAACACCACAGTTTGAGTGGCTTTTGCATGTGTAACAACTAATAGGGAGCATGATAAAATAAACAAACACAACTAGCACCGGGATTTACAATAATGTTTATGCTGACTGTTTATTTACAATATAACTTTTGTTCCCATAAACGTCCAATACTAAAAATACCTCTGAGTAGAGACCTGGTAAAAGACCATTTTACGAACTGAGATGTGAGATTGATTAAACTGAACCATAAGTAAATGATTTGTTTGACATACCACATGATTTTCAACCCCCCAGAATTCACCGTAAAAAAATGTGGTTGCATTTTGCTTGTTCAATGATACAGAAGGTTGGTCAGAATTTTAAATACATGCCATTTTCACCATTACGTAACTCTTCCATCTGCTTCTGAAGAATCTGCAGAAAGAACATCCCTGTGGGTAAGTGTTTCTTAATTGACCACAGTTGCCAGCTACACATCTGGATTTTTTGGGGGGGGTTAAATGCTGGAGGGAAATGTTCTAGATTATTCTTCCCTGCTCAGCTTGCATGTGTGTGGTGAGGTTTTGAGAAAGGTTGCAGTGGTTACAACCGCAACATGTTCTGACAGGGGACTGGTATGGAATCTTACACACCCAGCACATTATGATAGTGTATAAATACATTCACACAGAAATACAAACAGGACGAAACACAGCCAGACTGTTACATAACCTGTCTAGGTTAAGTCGGACATGACACACCTGGGTGGGAGCAACACTGGACCTTACAAGTCTAGGACAGGATACAGTCTGGGCCCTAGGTGATGGCCACATCGTAACTGTACTCCCTCCTCCACCAAACAGTCAACTCGGCTAAACTAGCCCTGTTGAGATTCCGGAGATAAAACACCTCTGGCGTCAGCACATTCAGTTTTTTCCTGGTAAACACGTTTGTTCCTCCTTCTGAAATAAAAGTTGGTAAAACTCAGGCAGCTTTATAGTTGCCTGAGTGAAAACTTGAAAAGTTTGGAAAATGCAGTATGCGAGACAGATATTTCCTCGTGCATATTTTTACTCTTTATTTCCCCTTTCTCTCTTCCACTCTATTTCACTATCTCTTCATCTTTGTCAGTGTTTTTGGGTTCTGCAGGTGTGAGTCAGTGTCCCCTGACTTTGTACAACCCAGCAGAACTGTTGAGTCACTGAGTGAGTAGCTGTGTGTGTGTGTGTGTGTGTGTGTGTGTATGTGTGTGTGTGTCACCCCAAACACATGTGTGTATATGTGTCTTTCCATGTGTTGTGTTCGTAACACCCCTCTCCTGACAGCAAATCAAGAAGGGATCAGCACGTCCTATGTCTGTATTTAGGAGGAAAACAACTGTCTGTCTGGACTGATACAATGACTCCAAATACTGGGAAACAAAACATCCAACTGCTGACCCTTCCCAGTCCTTCCAATATCCTTAGACAAACGCCCCCCATCTAATGGCAACAATGCCAGTGACACACCATATTTGAGACGGGATCTGCCCATGATATAAACAATTACTCTCTCAGACAACACAGTTAGTCTGACTGTCCGTCTCTATGTTTGTCTGCGTTTATGCTTGTGTACATGTCTGTCAGTCTGTTTGTTTTTACCCCTTGTCCATATCCAGAGGTGACAAAACAGAAACATTCTCACACATCCCATTGGCTTATTCCTCACTCCTCTGTGTAAATTCCTTTGCTCTGTAGAACTCTCCCACTTCTTGCCTTTTTCCACATTTCCTGGCAGGCATGCTGACATGCAATGTTTATTTTAAAATCCCCCTTCAATGGTTATGGCAACTAAAACCCCTTAGACCCTCTGGCTTGGTATTGGTTCTACAGTGGAAGCTTTAATTAGGTAACATTAAACAACAAATTAGAAAAAAGACTCACTCATTTACCGTCATGTCCCTTATTTTACCATCTGCTGAGACTTCCCACTTAAAACTATTTGGTCCCAAAACACTCTTCGTAAACATTTGAGGTTGAACTGGACAAAACAAACTTGGTAACCATTTGAGATTAAACTGGACTAAACAAACTTGGTAACCATTTGAAATTGAACTGGACAAAACAACCGTCCCAGATTCAGCCCAGACAAAACTTTTTTTTTACACACTACATGTTATTTTGCTGGGACTACACCACAATATCCCACCCTACCAACTGCAATAAAACTGTGACAGATCATTCCGGGTCTATTAGATCAGTCAGGAAAAAACATTGTACTAATGCTTTTTCTTAAAGGAGACCCTCATTGTTTCATTTACTCTGAAGTGCTGCATCGGTATTTTACACTCTTTCTGATTTGAAATGCTCCCAGGGGAAGACCTTGTGATTCTTTGTGCATGTGTTTGTGTGTGGCCATGATTCAGTGTGGTGTGGGTTTGGGTGTGTATCAGAACAGACATTGGGAGTTACCTAATATGCTAGTGAGACTGTTCACCTTTAAACTCAGAGTACACAGATTCTCCGTACCTGACTCAAACTCTCACTAAGGGCTTGACTGTACAGTATACCTCACTTCCCACTCACTTCTATTTCTCTCTCTTTCTTATTTTCTCTGTCTTTCTTTTCTCTCTGCCTCTTTATCTCTCCCATTTTTTACACTTTCGAACTCCATCTCTTAGTCCTTTTTCTTTGTAAAAGATTTTTAAAATCCTTAGTACATTTGTTATCTGAGTCAATAACAAATACATTACTAAGTTTGCTGTATAATTGTTTCTCTGTCCTCCAACTCTTCTGCCTGTTTGAAATTGGAATTACAATTTTGTCACCAAAAGTAAGTAAATCGAAACAACTGTGTGTGTGTGCGTGCGTGTGTGTGGTTGTGTGCCTGTGTGTATTCAGGGCTGTTCTCTCTCCCATAAATTTTGTAAATCTGAGTTCTGAGGTGCTAAATACAAATCATTACTTTGTTTAGCACTTACACTTATTTTAGGTCAGTCAACGACTGTCAGAAAGTGTCTTAAATTGTATTAGTGTGTGTGTGGGTGTGTGTGTGTGTGTGTGTGTGTGTGTGTGTGTGTGTGTGTGTGTGTGTGCACCAACCACTGGAATGATGACCTAGAAGTCACCCCTGGTCACTTGCCTTTGCACACGATTTTATAAAGTGACTTATCTTTCTCTAAGTAGACATTTAGTCAAGTCATATGTTCACAGGAAGATGAGTAGCTCTGGAATTGGTACATGATTACTCACTTTGTACGTATGGGTGTTGGGTCAAAAACGTATTCATGTTTTTTACAGTAGTGCTGTTTGCATACCCTTGAAAAATGTGTAATATATGTACCATTTGTTAAGAAAACATGAATGAACAGGCAAAACATGTTTTTTATTTCTAATTGGATTCATATTCAACTGAAGGTTATAACAGAATCCTAAAACAAAACATTGCAAAAAAAAAGCACCCAAATTTAATAATTCTGGACTCAGTCTATCATGCAGCATTAGTAAAGTATCAGAATAAGGATAGTAGTAAAAAAAGCTTCCTTGCTAATGAAATCTGTTCATTACATCCAATGCTTGAGCAGTGGACCGCAAACTTCCATTACCCAAGCTACATTTGCCAGCACTGACTGGGGAATCCCGAGGCGTACCCAGGCCAGTGTCGAAATATAATCTCTCCACCTAGTCTCACCCTATCTCTAAGGGAGACACCAGCCACCCTTCTGAGAAAACCAATTGCAGCTAGTTTTTTCGGTCATGACCCAGCCTTCATGACCATAGGTGAAGGTAGGAACAAAATTTGACCGGTATATCGAGAGCTTTGCCCTCAGCTCTCTTTACGTCAAAATGGTGCGGTAAAGCAAATGCAGTACCGTCCCCGCTGTGCCTGTAACCTTCTGTTTGTATTTAGGTACATTTATCAAACAGAGGTCAAGCCGTACATTGAAGTATTATAAAAGGGAGTCAATGAGAGAAATGTTGGGGTTTTGGTCAAGGTTATTCAGGTCTAATGACTCAACGACCAAGGCATTCATGCATTTCCCATGGTCACATATTTTATTTGTAATCTTTTCCAAGGGGCTTCATTGTCTATTCATGACTCGTGGTGCTAAACATAGACCAAGAGAAAAGCAA
Source organism: Esox niger (assembly GCA_016801105.1). Lineage (NCBI taxonomy): Eukaryota > Metazoa > Chordata > Actinopteri > Esociformes > Esocidae > Esox > Esox niger. Next base: position 7,448 of record JACXGJ010007405.1, on the reverse strand, counting down.
GGGGTATCCCAAATATAATTGTACATGGAGTCTGTAATGATATGACAAAGACAAACACACACTCACACACTGAAGCAAGAACATGGACACAGTCACCCACGCATGTCAAAAAGACAATACACACAGGAAATGATCTCAAAAGGGCTCTAGTATGAGAAGAGCATGGATACAACAGATTAGAAACACAAGTCCTGAAACCAGACCAAAAGCATCTTTCTATACTCAAGTAGAGAGATACACACAGAGACTCACCCAAGACCTACACATCTGGAATTTCAACACTGTTCCTAGCAATATGTCTGGATGGATCCCAGTCAATTATACATAGTTTCACAGAACGCCTAAATCCCGGGATATCAAAACAGTTTTGGTACTCCTTCCAAATATTTAATCCTATTGTTATTCAAATTACTTTGTATTTTCTCTGTATTTTATTTGTATATCTTTGTACATGTATGCAGTTACCTCTCAATTTTAGTAGTATTGTATAGTATTGCTTTTCCATATTTCTGAGCATACTATATGTCCATTTTTGTATATTTTATGAAGTGTTTTCTTTATCATCAAAGGTGCCAATAATGTTAGAGATGACTGTCTATTCCTTGTGATGCTATCACACACTTGATGTTTTATTGTATTTAACTTTTCTAATGATTTTTCGGAAAGAACACAAAAGTACAAATTTTAACGGGTTGTCAATAAATCCCATGACAAATAAAATTGTGTTCAATATTATATAAATTTAAATCAGGTATTCATTCTATAGGATATGTGGGCTACCCAAAATGTCACGTCCCCGCCTCCTCAAGCGCGCAGCAGAGGGCGTCCGCGCTCCAGAAACCCAACGCGCTCCTAGCGCACCTGTCACCAATCACCTACTCACACACCTGTCCCCAGTCACCTAATCACCAACCATTCAAATACAGCTCCCTGCCATCTCACCGGTTCATGTTCTCATGCCATATCTCGCGGTTTCCAGGTCCTCGTTTTGCTTTTCCGTGTTCCGACCATTCTGCCCAAGCCCTACCTGTATCTCTGATCCTCGCCGTTGCTCCGACTTCTCGCCTGCCCCTGACTACTCTGCCCAGCCCTTGTCTGTACCTCTGCCGTCAGCACGTTCACCGACCTCTCGCCTGTCCCCGACTACTCTGCCTGCCGCTCGTCTGTACCTTCGCCGCCGGTACGTGAGACGCGTTACCTACCGTCCCCGTACTGCTCGCCCGTCCCTGTCCCTCTCGCCCTCAGTCCGCACTTGGGTCCTCACCTACGATCGTGACACAAAATGGTCACACATACAAAATCTGTTAGAACAAAAGACCTCTGCTGTTACAGTTGGTGAAGACAATGTTTTTTTTGTTTTATCAAAACACACAGTATGAGTCTACAAGACTAATACACAGCAATAGTTAGATTTATGGGACCAAAAATATAATTGTTTTAGCAATATGCAATTGGAATTGTTGCTATGTGTTTGAATTACATTGATTTCATACTCACTACAATAATTTTTGGAACAACGTCATTGTATCATTTTGGCTAAGCAGGACACCAGGAACAGAGTTAAAGGACAACAAAAGTGTTTAATAATGAAACTGAGACCGGTTAAAACAACAAAATGGCAGGAACAAGGAAGACAGGCAGGTAGAAACACAGAGAACAGCAGGCTAGACACATACAATAACTGACAGAATTGGGCAAACTAAATAAGGCGCTAAGATGGGCTAATAACAAACAGGTGAAAACAACCAGAATTAACGTGGGGTTGGAATTAACGATTGCTGTACATAAAAGGGAGAACGTTTTTTCTCTGTGGGATATAGAGTGAGGGAAAAAGGTATTTGATCCCCTTGTACGTGTGCCCACTGACAAACAAATTATCAGTCTTTAATTTTAATGGTATTTTAATGGTAGGTTTATTTGAACACTGAGAGACAGAGTAATAACAAAACAATCCAGAAAAAGGCATGTCAAAAATGTTATGAATTGATTTGCATTTTATTGAGGGAAATAAGTATTTCATCCCCTCTCAATCAGAATGATTTCTGGCTCCCAGGTGTATTTTATACAGGTAATTAACTGAGATAGGTGCACACTCTTAAAGGGAGTGCTCCTAATCTCATCTTGTTTCCTATATAAAGATACCTGTCCACAGAAGCAATCAATCACTCAGATTCCAAACTCTCCACCATGGCCAAGACCCAAGAGCCGTCCACGCAGGATCTCACCTGATGGAGTTGCAATGATCATGAGAACGATGAGGATCCGAACAACATGGGAGGACTTTGTCAATGATCTGAAGGCAGCTGGGACCATAGTCACCAAGTAAACAATGGGTAACAAACTATGCTGTGGACGCAAGGTCCCCCGGAAATCACATGGCCTTTCTGAAGTTTGCCAATGAACATCTGAATGATTCATAGGAGAACTGGGTGAAAGTGTTGTGGTCAGATGAGACCAGAATTAAGCCCTTAGGCATCAACTCAACTCGCCGTGTTTGGAGGAGGAGGAATACTGCCTATGACACCATCTCCACATCAAACATGGAGGTGGAAACATTAAGGTTTGGGGTGTTTTTCTGCTAAGGGGTCAAGACAACTTCACCGCATCAACCTCTGTGATTGCCAACTAGGGTACTAAGTTATGTTTTGCAGAGGGGTCAAATACCTATTTCCCTCATTAAAATGGAAATCAATTCATAACATTTTTATATGCATTTTTCAGGATTTATTTATTGTTATTCTGTCTCTCACTGTTTAAATAAACCTACAGTACCATTAAAATTATAGACTGATAATTTCTTTGTCAGTAGGCAAACGTACATGATCAGCCAGGAATCAAATATTTTCCCCCTCATTGTACATATGTTTCCTGGAGTGGTCTAGTAGGCATACAGTAACTGCTGAGCCTGGCACAATCAATAAGTTGGAATGGGTTCAAATTCGTCCCAATGCTTTTTTACTCCCTCCCCAACACTGTTCCATTCTGTCTGGGAAATTCTTATGACAAAAGGCATAGCTTTAAATCAAATATAAAACAAAAAGAAGTGGGCTGTCCCACTTAAATATATAAACAATTCACAAAATCAGGGAATGTGTAAAATCATCCAACCAGGATTTCGATGAACCAAAAAAGGAACGTTTCTGGAATGTTACAACTCTAAACGGAGTTTGGTGCCCTAATCGTTATTACAACACAGACAGAGATATCTTATTTTGTTCAAGTGGAATAAGATTAGGAACAATGATTGGCGGTATTGAAGCAGAGGAGGGTCAGGCTAAACTATTTCAGGATGTGTGTGTTTGTGTTTGTGCATGTTTACAATTCATTATAATGGTGAAGATCAAATCTCCCAACAAGTGCAGTTGAACAAGAACTACTCCCAGGTTACACATCAGGGCCAGGTTAGGTTAAGGCTTAAACGTTAGATTATTAATCTTACATTTATTTAATAATTTTTAAACTTTATTTTTACAGGGAGAACAAACTGATACCTGGATAACCTTTGAGGCTGTATCCTGTGAAGACATGTTTACATGTACAGTTACATGTAACTGTACATTACAACAAACAAAACAACAAAAAACATTTCATATTGTACGAAACAGAGACCTTCAATTCAACACAAACAATCACAGACAACATCATATTGATCCTCCATTAGATTTTTCAAATGGGCAAAGGACACCAGATCTTTTAACTTAAGTTTGGTCTGGAGTTTGTTCCACAGGTAAGAAGTGAAGTAACTGAAAGCTGTGGTACTCGATTCTGTAGAGACCTGTAGAGACCGCTGGAGTTGTTAATGTAATCCACTGTCTGTGATCTGGTTTTGAAATGTATTAGCCTTGCGGAAATTAAATACGATACATATGGGGGTAATTTTAAAAGAAGTGCTCGGTAAATAAACAGGAAATCGTGTTGCTCACCCTTCAAAGAAAGAGAGGCCCAACCCACATGTTGATAGAGAATACAATAATGCGTTCTGTAACTATCACTGGTGATAAACGGATTGTACAATGGTAAATAGAATCCTGGATTTTAATGTGGTTGCCGAAGCATGCCTATAGATAATATCGCCATAATCTAAGACTGACATAAATGTTGCCTGAATAACTTTTCTTTGGTTATCAGAGGCCCGACAAGCCTGGTTTCTATAAACAAACCCTAGCTTAAAAGTTAACTTTTTCACATGTTTGTTAAAAGAAGGCCTATCATCAATGCATAGACGTATTTATATTCAGCGGCCTGTTCGGTTTTTGAATATCATCCAAGGTAGGGAGTTCACATGTGTTTCTAACTTCGAATTTGGACATTCTTTGCAAGTTTAAGCTGTAAAAGACATCTCTGTGAAATTTTTAAATCTGACTCCAGCATCCCTAATGCTTGATCAGATGAATTTAGGGTTTAGGGATTATGGTTTGGTTTAGAGTTAAGGGAAAGGCAATTTCAGATTGGAAAGAAAAACAAATATATGCAATACACGCATTCGGATATTAAGTACCAGAGAAAGGGATAGTTAGCGTGAAAGTTTTGAAGTATTACACTGCCCCCACCTGGAAGAAATGTGATTCAATATATAAGATAGTTATAAGTTCGAGGCAGTGGAAAGCAAGCGTAAAAAAGAATCGAAGTAGGTGCGACAGATCTAAAAGCTTATTTAGAAAATGCACTGATTACGTGTTCTTAATTTAATCATGAATATACTTTGATTACATAGCAACCAAAACAAATAAGTAATGTATGTTTTTATTGACGTACACTAGTCGCGCCACGCGGAGGCGCCGTGGCTTAGTTGGTTAAAGCGCCTGTCTAGTAAACAGGAGATCCTGGGTTCGAATCCCAGCGGTGCCTTTTGCATTTGGCTCCATATATGCAGCTATTCTATCTGAAATAAACGTTTACACTCGAGAAAATAGCTCAACATTAGTAATGTCTTGGCGTCCAAAGGGATTCCACTTCGACATTGGAGATGAGCCTCTTTAGTCTCTGTCACATGGGGTAGGTGAAAACAGCGCAATCACATAACCTGAGGATATTGACTCCGACTCTATTATTTACATCGTACATAAAACGTAGAGGATAGGCACAATATTCATAAGTATTTTATCTTCCGCAAAAAGGTACCATGTACACGCTGCGAGCAGGGTTCGAACCTGCGCGGGAAGATCCCATTGGATTTCAAGTCCAACGCCTTAACCACTCGGCCATCGCAGCTGTAACTCAGGCCATATAGTAGCAACATATCACATTAAGTATTCAATATATCTGTAATTCGAATGCGGTTTTGTGTGATTTTTGTGTAATTTTTGTCATTGTGGTCGATAGCTAACAATTTCGATAGCGGATTACAATAGCGTTTAAATCGTGGATAATAACATGTATAAAGGAACACTTCGACAATGCATCATCAAACGTGTTCCGGGTGTAGATTAGGCTACTGGTTGTATTTGCTTGTCAATATTCCTTTCATCAAATTTCTTTCAGGGTTTCCCAAAACTTTATTTGGGCCTCAGCAGTACATTTCAAATTGTTGTTTGAACCCTAAACCGGCATATCTCATTAAAATATCAACTTACTTCATGAACCATTTAATTAATGTCAAACTTCCTGTAAGGCCTGTTTAAGTCTCTAGATGGCAGTGCTAAGCTGAACTATGAATGTAAAGTAGTGTTCTTGGGTGATACTGTGGTGTTAGATTTTCCCGTAGTTAGAGGTAATTTGTAAAATGTATACTATATTACTATAGTACATACAAACATAAATAACCAGAAGATAGTTAGTGTTTTAAGAGTTTTACTGTACAACTATCATACATACGAACATAATTTCCCCGAAGACAGTTCATGTTTTAAGTGACACTTTCAATAATGTTTCTTTTGCTTGTGATATTCCCTTGTTAAATGTGCCCATGCTTATTTTGGGTGCTTGTAAACTTTTGTTTGTATTTAGGTACATTATTAAAACAGTAACTAGAGGTAAAGCTGTACATTATTTCAGTAGTGGCCTCTAAGTTCTGTTTGCTGTTTCTTTTCACACATTACACACCAGTCGTGGAGGGGTGTACAATGCTTGAAGAGAAATACGTATGTCTAACTTTACCAAATGTGCTCATCTCGCTATGCCTGTGATATCATGGTCAAGAAAAGCAATGAAAGAAATCTTGACACAATGCATAAGACTACTGACTGAAACTGCTCAATGGAAAATAGGTACAACATCTGGTTGCCATCACTGATGGGGCCTACTAAAAGTCTCATATGTACTGTGTGTGTGTGTGTGTGTGTGTATGTGTGTGCAGAGCTAAGATCTCTAAACCTGCATGTAACTGTCATAAGACCCATGGTTAGACTGAGTGGACATTGTACAGCACCGTAAATGGATGAAATATAGAATACACACATTTGATTGGAAGATGTATAGACTGTGTCGGGTTGGGAGGACCAGTGGTAGGCTATAACCATTGTCTTGACCGCCTCCTGTGAATCTAACCACAAAAGACTGTGTAAAACATTTTCCCATTGAGAATGCAGTAAAATCTACAGAATGTAGCATCGAAAATAATCATGCAAATAAAGATACCCCACTTAAACTTCCAGTTTCATGATTTTGTCCATGGATCAGAATTGGACAATATCTCACACGACACACGACCAGATAGACTTTTTAACTCCTGCATCACCTGCAGGTTTGAGTCTGCAGCGGCCCATATAAGAGGTTAAGCGCAACCTATTGGACCAGTGAACACAGCCACCGGACGTTTTCTTTCCCAACACTGTGACCCACTTCCTACCACACAAAGATGTATCGTCTCAGATGGAGTTAATCTTCCCCCTCATTCTTCCGTCTACCACGGCGTCCGTACTGTCCAGTCATGCTCCAATAACAACGCAAGCCTTCCTAACCAGCTTCTCAAGCCTATGTTGAATTGAACTGTTGAGCTGTAAATGTTCAAAGTTCAAAGGTTTATTTGTCATTTGCAGTAGCAAGTTATGGCAAGGAAATGCTTGGATTGATTTTGTATGTGGTACAACGTCATCAACATGTATACAGTACAAATACAAGTTACCATAAATGAATGTATGTAATACACCCTTACTGCTCTTATGTGTCATCAGGATCAGAATCAGGAACAGAATGTATGTAGTCATAAAAACGTAGAGCATTGATAAATTACAAATAATATAAACAAATATTTCAGGTGCAAGAATTGTCCAGTTGAGGGTTGTGTGTGCATGTGGGGGAACTGCTCAGTTGAGGCTTGTGTGTGTATGTGGGAGGGGTTATATAACTGTCCAGTTGAGGGTTGTGTGTGTATGTGGGGGGGGGTTATATAACTGTCCAGTTGAGGGTTGTGTGTGTATGTGGGAGGGGTTATATAACTGTCCAGTTGAGGGTTGTGTGTGTATGTGGGGGGGTTATATAACTGTCCAGTTGAGGGTTGTGTGTATGTG
>JACXGJ010007404.1:0-30645 GCA_016801105.1 Esox niger | reverse complement strand
CCCTGGGCAGAAACAGTGCTCTATGTAGGGTTAGGGGACCCTGGGCAGAAACAGTGCTCTATGTAGGGGTAGGGGACCCTGGGCAGAAACAGTGCTCTATGTAGGGTTAGGGGACCCTGGGCAGAAACAGTGCTCTATGTAGGGGTAGGGGACCCTGGGCAGAAACAGTGCTCTATGTAGGGGTAGGGGACCCTGGGCAGAAACAGTGCTCTATGTAGGGGTAGGGAGCCCTGGGCAGAAACAGTGCTCTATGTAGAGAGTGGGGGGCACTGGGAAGAAAAAGTACTCCATGTAGAGAGAGGCTCTCGGCTCTACACGGCTCGCCTCAGTTGGTTTTCCACTGCAGATAATATCCTGTACCCGCCCATAGTGACATCACAGGAAAAATGCACGGATACAACAATGGGGATATCGTACACCTGATGCCGGCAAATAGCCAACTAACGTAAACCCTGCAGTGAACAGAAAATATCCATTGAATGAACTCCATACTTTCTCTTTAAAACTGACAAGCTAAAAACTGACAAGAACATATAGTGGCAAATCAAAAGTAAATTAAATCTGGATAACTTGGTCACAGACCCTGAAAAAGAGTGAAAAAGTAGAATTGAATTATCGCCCTGCAGTATAAAAGCGTAACTGCAATGTTCTGTTAGATTTAAGCGAATACACCTAACACCATTACATTTAAAACAACCTCCATAACCCCTCCATCTCGATTAAAGGGTATAAATAATTGCCTTATTAATTGCCGGCTATAATACCATGCCGACTGACTCAAGAGTAGCCTAATGTACACAAGGCTCCGTTCATACCGGTACTAGTGAGGGAGCACCTGTGAGCTGAAACTTTGGCCTCAATGCATTTTTGCATCTGCAAGAATGGTAAGAAAACATGGTAGACTGCTTCTGTTTGTCTTTACATTTCTACTTTGACCAGATGAATGCATGCCAGATAGTCGAGAAAAACCCAGAAGAGGAAAAAGACGAGGTCCCTTTATTGGCTTCAATAACTCCACATCTTTGCCAGTCTCTCAGTCACTCTTGTCCAATGAGAAGTCTTCTGTGTTTTCACATCTCCTTTTGGTATCGCCTCAGCTCGCTTGGAACGTCGACAAAGCAGGTACTAAAACGTGTCTTGTACCATGTACTATCCCAACTTTTTGCCAGTGGAAAAGCAAAAAAGGCGTGTCGAGCTGAGTTGAGCTGGTACCATGCAGAGGAAAAGCTCCCCAAACGGGGAGAGTCAAATTGAGTCGAGCTGAGTCGAGCCGGAACCATGCAGTGGAAAAGCTCCCAAAATGGGTAGAGTCAAATTGAGGCAAGTAGAGGCGAGCTGGTACCATGCAGTGGAAAGCACCATATGTATGGGATATATCCACTCGCCCATTTGAGCCTGGAGCTCACAAAGAGGACATATCGGTGATGCAATGAAGGACTGTGGATAAAAAAAAGCTGCTTATAATGGCCTCTAAAAAAACATGAGACAAACTGAGAGCTCAGCAGAATCCAACACAATCAATGACTGGGCTGTGAGTCATCTAGTGCTGGTACATATACAGCTCTTCGGTCAGTGGAAACCAGACTGATTCTGATCAAATGAGTCACATGCTGACAATTCAGTTTGACACACAAAGTGATTCCGGCCATATAAGACACATCTGGTCAGTGAACATATCTGCTGTGACTGTGCAGAGCTGTCGAGCTGCTGGCTCCTAATGCTTGGAAGCTCCATTCACAGGGAAAATACCTGGCCGCTCACATTACTTCGGGGACATAAAGTGGAATTATGGTTTGGGCAGTTGTGTCCCAACAGACCTCCCTGAGCCGCAGAACCCACCCTTCCCCAAGTATTTCTCCGATTGAAGCCCTTTTGTCTTGTGACTAGCTCTCAGGAAAGCAAAGGGGCTTATTAACTGGTGTGGTTTAGGCCCAAACCTGGCAGCCCCACGTCAGCCAGGCAGCCCACACGGAGGCACAGAGTCTGGGGAGAGATGTCCCTCTGTGTGCTGAGTTAATCTGCTGAAATAGGCTTGGGATAAAAATGTTTTCTTCAAGTGCTGGAGTTTATGGAATGAAAAGCCGGCTTTTACTGGGCTAGTGGTGGCAAATGGTTGGCTGGGAATAATTTGTCACTCATGTTGAATGTCACTGCCCATCGCCGGAATGAGATTAGTGGTTGTGTGGATGTGGGTGTCTAAATGTGTGTGTGTGTGGGAGAGATTGGGCTTGACATCAGAAAACTGTTACAGCGCTCCTCCCTGCCCTGTCCTGTGCCCAGGGTTGCCTATAGCCGGGTGTCAATTGGCAGAGGTGGGTTGGCATCTGCCACATTCATCTTGGCCATAATAGGTGAGGGTGCAAGGCTGCTGTCTGGATGTGTGGGTACAATACTGTTGCCAGGGAAGGCTAGTGTGTGTGTGTGTGTGTGTGTGTGTGTGAGAGAGAGAGAGAGAATTAGCCTCTACCTGCTTGCTGTTGGTGGTGTAACTGTGCCGGCTATGTGTTTGCTCTATTTACCAAGGGTGAGGCCTAACCTGTGTCCTCAGTGTGTCCGCAGTGTTTCAGCAGTGTGTGTCCAATGTATGTGTCCGCTGTGCGTTTCCACTGTGTCTGCTGTGTCCGCTGTGCGTTTCCACTGTGTCTGCTGTGTCCGCTGTGTGTCTGCTGTGAAGGTGTCTTCCAAGTCCACAAAAAAAATACAGAAATTCATCCCCTTCATTTTTCAACCCTCTCAGTACTCAGTACCTCTCACCTCTCACCTCTCAACCCCAATAGTCCTCTTAGCAGTCAGCAGATCAGCTAGTCAGTCTGCTCCACTAAATTCCCTGTTGGCCCTATCTGTCCCGTTCTCCTCTCCTCATTGGGGTGATAGTGTTTAATTGAAATGCTCTCTGAATCCACACCTACTATCTAGTGTCTATTTCAATGTCGTAGGAGGGCAAGAGTGTTAGTAATGACTGTCTCATGTTGCCCATATTAACCCTCCAGCAATGTCTTGTTGCTGAACGGAGAATAGCTGACATTGAGCTTCTGACCTCTGACCCTTGAGACTGGACCTTGACGATGACATCATTAATCAATCAGGGAGGGGCCCCTCTCTCTCACTCTCTGTCTGGACCTAAAGGATAATCATCTGTCTCTTTAGGTTACATTCCATGGCCTGGCTCAATTATCTTTCAGATTGTAGTAGCTTGTAGTTGATTGTTATTACAGAGAGACTTATCCTAAAAACCAACTAATCTCTTTGGAAATTCATTGATATGAGTCTTTTAGTCTGTGAGTTGAATTGGCATCACATCGTACAAGTACGAGGGTTGCGTTTGGATTGCAATAGGTGACCCACTAATGTCGGACGAATAGAGGATGTGCTATCTTTTCGATGACACCAATAGTGAGAGATGCGCTCTAAAGCTAAAATTAAATAAACGTTCTCATCCATGTCGTTAGCCTTGGGCGTCTGGGCCTTTAGCCCGGGTCTTTTTGGTGTAGGCCTGGGCATCTGGGCCATTAGCCCGGGTCTTTTTGGTGTAGCCTTGGGCGTCTGGACCTTTATCCCAGGTCTTTTTGGTGTAGCCCTGGGCGTCTGGGCCATTAGCCCGGGTCTTTTTGGTGTAGCCCTGGGCGTCTGGGCCTGGGTGCTTTCATCCAATTCCAGGTATGTATTTTTGTGTTTGCAAGAACGCATGTGATTATACATACAAGTCTTGATTTGTGAGCTGACATTAATGCAGCTGGATTTTAAGAAACACACGCATGCAGACGTGTTGCGTTTGCTCATTTTCTATGACGCGTGGTTGTATGACATGCTGTCCCTGGAAAACGTCACAGTTGTCAAACTGAGTGCCCTGTGACCCCTCCAGTGACCACTCCAAAGACAAATACTGACCCTCCCACACATAAGGTGCTACTGGAGGCAGACATACATTCACACTGACGGCCCGGTTAGACCCTGCTACAGTCCAGAAAAAACATAGTCCTTGCTTATTAGTTCCACTACACATGTAGGACCTGGGATGCCGGAGAGAGAAGAGGGAGAGAAGGATGGCCCGATGTAGAGGTGATGAGAGGGGAAGGAGGGAAGGATGTGATTGTGCTGGCCATTTCCGTTACAGTAGGGAACGACGGGACCATGATCATGTAACAGCAGCCATTAGACTGACGGATTGATTAGGCTTCTGTGTAACCGTATCATTTGTACTTTGTAAATTAATTGCCACATGACTTACAGGCTGTAGCTACCCGCGGGAGAGCTGCCAGCGATCATGCGCGCGCACACACACACACACACACACACACACACACACATCCACACACGCACACACACACACAGACGCGCACACGCACACGCACACAAGCACACACACACACACGTGCGTGCACACACACAGACTTACACGCACACACACACACACGCGCGCGTGCACACACACACACACACACACACACTGATATAAAGTCAAGCCAACGGTCGATGATTTCACAGTCAGGCCCCAGTGGATTGTAATAGAGCTAATATATTGTCTCTTTAAGACTTGAAATGAATATGATGCGTCATTAGTGGTTTCTCAGGTTACGGTATTGGTTCCTCACTGCTCTTCCTGTTTCACTGCTGTGATGGGAGGACTGATGGGTTAAACATGGCCATGTATATATGGGAGGTATATATAGCTATATCAGATGTTACGGGTAATGTGGCATGTTCCTTCGGAGCCTTTAAAGGCCTTTTCTGGAATGAATGTACAGTGTGTGTAAGCATTCCTGTGTGTTGGACTGTGCCAGAGTTAGAGGATTCTGTTTTCCTTTTCTGTGTCTGTTTATATATGTGCTCTGGTTTGTTGGCAGTCTCTGAGGGAAGGGCATTCCACTACACCACAAAGTCAGAAACATTCCCCCCTCCCATTTTCTTAGTAATACCGAGGGGGGGTGCATCTTACGGTGAGGACCTTTTTGGGCACCTACACTGTCCTCTATTGTCGATCAGACAACACTGACAACAGTAAAGCAACTGCGACTTGAAGATTTGAGCTGTGCAGCATATTGTTCAATATCTGTTAATTAATCGGGGCATGTTAGGTTGTAGTATTTGATTTATTTTTATGAACAAACCTTTTTTAAATAATGTCAAATGAACTATGGAGTTCATTTAGGGGATTTGTACCTTTTATTGTCCCTTTTTTATTAGGCTACATTTGTGGTTTTATTTATTTATCTTACTAGCGTCATGAGCTGAGCTTCACCAAGTCCTTTGGTTTCACCTCTCACGGTGTTTACAAACTGTCCAGGGACCTGCTAGTCACCAATAACAACCAAATGCTGTATGTGAGGAATAGCTTAGTTCATCACATTATTTGAAAAATATTATCTAATATTCACCAACAAAATTCATAGTACAAAAGCAACATTTTATGATGATCCCATATGTCGAATGGAAATGTCCTGAAATATCTAAATACTTCTCCCTTGTACTTATACAACTGTGTCTGTCCCAAGCTCTCCGAACTGAGGGCCCAGAATAATTGTTGAGATATTGTCGCAAGTTCACTAGCAAAAGCTCAATCTAAACAGAAAGGAAGGCAGACAAGCGGAGTAGAGAAATAAATGCTGTATGAACCTGAAAATATTCACGACTTAACAATGCAACTGCCTGTTTTACAAATGAAAATTCTACCACATAGATGGGCATTTATAACACTGCCGTCTGTAGCCTTCTATTCTATTTTCCTTGAGATAATTATTTTGTCTTGCCTAGGGTAGAGACAGAACCGCAGTTAGAAACAATGTTCACTCACTATCCATGTCGGTGAAATGAATCCTAAGTAAGAAACTAATTTAATATATAATCACTCCTTAGGAAGCCTAATGCTATCAGTGATCTAATCTCTGTTTTTAGCACCAATTTTGTTTACATTTTAACTTATTGCAATCGTAATGAATTCTTGCACCCAATAAATGTTTTGTTATCAGTGAATTTCAATATATGTGTGGCTGTTATTGCGTTGGGAAAATTACCATCAAGTAGTAATAATAACCTTGAGTGGGAAGTGCTGAATATCAGTTGAGTGTAGTAACACAACACACTGGGCAGGGAGCTTAGATCAGTGTGTTCATATGAGATTGCAAGCCTGGGCCCCCCAACATTGCACGGCCCCAGTACACACCACACACACCACTGCCTGGGGGTCCGTCTCTGGTGACACTGCGTCATTGTGTGATTTGATTGCAGATAGAACCTTGTAGCACCAAGTTCAAAGGGAATTGGACCGATGGATCATTTTGCTTTCATATTTTTCCGTCCTAAATTTTAATCTGATTTATCACATGTGAAAGACCACCCAAAGAGCAATTTTATGGAAATAAATCATTTTTGACCAACGTGTCAGATCAAGTCATGTCAGAGCCTAGTCCCCACGCTCTGGAAATGCTGAACTTGTGTGTGGGTGTGAGTAAATGATCACGTATGCACACCGGATGTATATTAGCAATGTGTGTGTATGTGTTCGAACGCAGAGTTCTTCTGAGGGTCAGCGGACAGTTTTACACGGCTGTCAGGACCTCAGTGTTTGACATCCACTTTTCGTCGATCCAGAACAGCAGCCTCTCCCCTCCGACAATACGCTGTGTTTCATCGCTTTCTCTGGCGCTGTGTCCCCACCCAGGGCATTGGTTATTATCAGGTACATGTACATAACAAGCAGAGGGACGGGCCAACACAGTAGGGGACTACTCAGACGCAATGTCAGAAAAAAAGCAATAACAGAGAATCTGGCATTGTTTAATTCCATATGGCTGTTTTAAATGACAATTTTAAGCTTGGGTGGCTCTATAATTAGTTGTGCAGTCCCACAGGAAAAGGCTTATCGTCTCCTTTGTAATTACACATCTGAATAGTGCGAGTCTCTTGCAGCTCCCTCTTATCTGTGTTGACGCTCCCTCTGCCATTTCATCCAGGGATTCTGCTGTGCATCTCATTACCAGAGGTAAGAATGGATGGACCAAGTGGACAATGTTATTACAGAGAGGAATAAACCCCGCCGTGTTCTCAGCCCTGTCACTTTGACAAGGAAAAAGCCAATGGCATGCTTGCAAGGCGCTGGATCCCCATTGGTCCCAGTATGAGTGGGAGGGGGCGGGGGGAGGGGACAGAGTGCTGCACACATGGAGAGGGCCTACCAGTCATTAATCTGGCTGTCCCAGACGGGTTTCTCTCTGCTCTCAGACTGTCACTGTGAAAGGAAGCTTATCCTCGTCTCCTTGGTCAGGAATAGGGGGAGCGTGGGAACTCCCTGTGGGTAAAGGATGTCACCTCCCTCTCTCGGACTTCCTCTAGCTTTAATGGAGACCAGGAAGAGGAGTGCAGAGCTACCCTGTCCTGACCTCACAACTGTCCGTTTGGCTCGACTAGGTTAATGGGTGTGGAATAGCATCAGACCAATGTGGATGGGAGGTTGGGTATGAGACCTGCCTGCCAGGATCATGGTCGATGGCTCTGTAAAGGCTTTGGTGATATAGCCTAGCATTATTCTGTGTGTGTGATCCCATTGTTGACTGCATTCCTGATCACTGCTGTTGGAAAACATTTCTTTTTGCCTCTCCCAGGAAGCCATATTCTTTATCATGGACCAAGCCGTAGAGCTGCCGCAGTAACTTAATGATTTAGTGTCCATTGTAATACAGAACAAAGACTTGGGCCAGAGCCCATAGCCACGGAGAGAGAGAGAGAAAGAGAAAGAGAAGCAGAGAGGGGGACCAGAGAGAGATAGAGAGGCAGAAATGGGGAACAGAGAGAGAGAGAGAGAGAGAGAGAGAGAGAGAGAGAGAAGCATAGAGCAGGACCAGAGAGAGAACACGATGGAGGGAGAAAGACTGGGTAGAGCAGAAATAGGTGTTTACTGAGAACATGTGGATTAAAAGCCATAATGTTGATGGATTGTTTTAATTTGCTGGCCCCTGACCACAAGATGAGATCTGCTCTGTGCTCTCTGGAACTGAGTATGTCTGGGTCTGGGGCCACTGCCCTCTTCTGGCTGGAGTGGTAATTACAGTCTTCCATCCCGCCACCCCTTAATCCTATCCAAACAAATCCCTTTCTCGATTAATTAAATAGAAGGAGTTTTTGTGTGTGTATGTGTGTGTGTGTATTTCTCTGTGTGTGTGTTTGTGTCTATGTGTGTGCGCACATGCCTGTGTGTTCTTCTGTGAGTTGTTTGATGACAAGACTGATTGATAGACCGAACTGCAAGTTAATCATCATGTTTTCAATGCGTTAGAAAGTGTTCAACAGGCAGTAATAGGGATTAGTGGTCAGACTCACAGAGGCGACTGTTCAGTTCACAGCAATGGATTCAACAGTTAATTGGAACAGACAGAGAGATAAACTGCCTTTACAGTTAGGGTCTGTAACTCTGACATAATGCCGGCTTTTCACTGGAACATTCAGCACATGAAATTATCTCTTTAGTTCTCTGTCCTCTCCATTCTCTCTCTCTCTCTCCCAGACTCCCACTCTCTGCTGCCTGTGTTCATGGGTGATGGTCAGTCGGGCTGTGGTCAGCAGTACACAATGCCTCCATATCTGGGTTTCTCTGCTAATTCACCCTGACCCTTCACACTTCCATGCCTGACTGGCCCACAATTTGCGTCTGCCACTTGCCTACGTCAGGAAGCCTTTGTCTCTGTGTCTGTCTGTCTGTACTTTCTGTCTGACTGTCTATACCTTCTGTATCTGTGTCTGTCTCTATGGTCTGTCTGTCTCTTTGTCTGTCTGTCTCTGTCCGTACTGTCTGTCTGTACTGCCTGTCTGTCTGTTTCTTTGTTCGTCTCTACTGTCTGTCTCTGTACTTTCTGTCTCTGATCTCTCTCTACTGTTTGTCTGTTTCTGTCTGTACTGCTTGTGTCTGTGACTGCCTCTCCAGTCTGTCTGTCTGTCTGACTGTGCTGTGTTTTTGTACATTCCGTCTGTCTGTGACTGTACTGTCTGTCTCTACTGTCTGTCGGTCTCTATCTGTGATGTCTGCCTCTGTGTCTGTCTCTTTGTCTGTCTTTGTCTATACTCTATGTCTCTGTGTCTGTCTATACTGTCTGTCTCTGTGGGTGTCTGTACTGTCTGTCTGTATGCATACTCTTTTCTCCTTGGTGTCTGACTACCTGGTTGGCTGTCTGTGTCTCTACATATGGGTCAGTGCTCCCGCTGTGTCACAGAGAAGTGGGGCAACAGAAGCAGCTCTGAAGAAATGAAATAAAATATCTCTTTTAGAAAGAGACCATGCAAATACAAGACATCCATAATGTTCCCCCTGTGGACTAGTTAATATGGAACTAGTTCTCATCTTAAGGCAATAGGACAGATATATTTCCCCAAAGTAAAGTTGGGTGTTCCTCTTTAGACCCAGCTGTAACTGGCAGTCTTCCAGTTCTCTGGCAGAATGAGAGGTCTTGTGCCCTTCTTACCAGGACTGTCCTCCTGAGCTCAGGCTTTGTGTCTGCGGTGTAGCTGAGCCCCCACCCCTCTCCTCCTTCGCAGCTCCCCGGCACCCCCCAGCCGGTACAGCTGTTGTGGGGGAGTCGGACGGGCCGAGCTGGCCTTGGGATGGAGGAGCTGGAGGAGCTCATCACTCATTCGCTTTGTGCTGACAGGAAGTCTATGTACTCCCCGGCTTCACCTGGGTCTCTGTGTGTCTTTGGAATGAGAAACAGAAGAATGCAGCGGGCAGGGTTTGGCTGCCAATCTCCTTATTAGATCTTCATCTGGATCTGGGGGCGTGGGCGTTATGCTCTCACCTATGGAATCAGCTCAGTCTGTCTTAAAACTGGCTCATTTTCGAGATCTAAATCTCCGACAGCAAGCAGAGCGAGCACATGTTTTTTTTGTTTCTTTGTGGCTTTCAGGCACTGCATGCCTGTATGAGTGTGCCTTGTAGAACCAGAATGGGAATTTTTGGGGGCTTTTTGGATGCACAAAGGTGAAGAGGTTATGGCATGTGTGTGTGGGGGCACATCGTGTGTGTGTGTGTGTGTGTGTGTGTGCTGTCTGGGTGTTTGGCAGTGATAAGCTTGCAGCCTTTGAAGCAGGGCAGTCGGACTCTATGCCCGACTCATTGCGTCTCTCCTCTGCGCTGCACTGAGACCAAAATGAATCACCTCGCCAGCCGACCAGATAAGGCTACAAAGCAACAGGCCAGGAACACAAAGGCAGCCTGCCGGAGAGTGAAGGGAATTTATCACCCGCTCAATACCAGGCGCTCTCTCAGCGAACACCACCGCTCACTCTCTCTCTCTCTGGCCATGGACCTCTCACCCTTATTTCTAGATTTATTCTTTCATTTGGGCCCTCGAGTAATCATTTATACACAGCTTTTTAATAATGCGTACCTCTTGGACTCTCCGTTCCATTTGTTTTCTATGGAGTGTGTGTGCAGATGGAGCTTAACAGGGCTCAGTCAACAGCCGGGTGCTGACCGCTCCCTCTCAATGTCAACACGGAGGGCTGAAACGCAGGCCAAGAGGAACAGTGGCGCTGTTGCTCAATCAGGATCATTGGATGGTGGTGGGAGGATGAGAAGGATGATGTGAATTTATGGTTCTCCTTTTTGTCACTCTTCCCATTTCTCTCTCCTGTGTTCTCTCATACCTCATCCTCGTCTTAAGGACCCTCTCTGTTCTTCTTTGTAATCCTCCACCCTCCACAAAAGAAAGATTAGCATTTGGTCTTTTCAAGAATGTGAGAGAGCAGAGAATAGCTTACTTCACATTATCTTTAAGACTGTTCAACCAGTCCAGGTGAAGATGAGGAGAGGGCTAAAGTGCGTTCTGATGACTGTTCAAAGGAACTCTACCAAGGGGCAATAGCTTCTATGACTAGTCTGTCCATACCGTAGCCTACCATTTCTGATGACTACTCACTAGTCTGTCCATACCGTAGCCTACCATTTCTGATGACTACTCACTAGTCTGTCCATACCGTAGCCTACCATTTCTGATGACTACTCACTAGTCTGTCCATACCGTAGCCTACCATTTCTGATGACTACTCACTAGTCTGTCCATACCGTAGCCTACCATTTCTGATGACTACTCACTAGTCTTTCCATACCGTAGCCTACCATTTCTGATGACTACTCACTAGTCTTTCCATACCGTAGCCTACCATTTCTGATGACTACTCACTAGTCTGTCCATACCGTAGCCTACCATTTGTGATGACTACTCACTAGTCTTTCCATACCGTAGCCTACCATTTCTGATGACTACTCACTAGTCTGTCAATACCATAGCCTACCATTTCTGCTTGGTATTATGGTTACCTATTGACCATTGATGTTATGAATTTGGTGTTGCTAAATGAAGTGAATATTTCCACTCATACACACAAATGCACATACACACACACACACACACACACGCACACACTTCCAAAATGCTTGAACTTGTCAAATTAACATCCTCTACCTCACAAATACTTTGATACTCTTAAACGGAACACTGTTATTGAGGATGTTACTTTCAACAGACAGGCCCATTAGCAGCTTTATTCATAGATTAGTACAGTAGCTCTAAACAGCAGTCTCCTGGCTGGCTGCCCCCTCTAGCTGGCTCCAGTGTGGTCTAGCCTCCTCTCACACATCAAACCACAGTCATGCTGCGGAACAGTCCAACTTAGCTGGGGTCAGATTGAAGCAATTTTGCAGGCCAGGGGAAACATTTGAAAAATGCATGAAACATTTGCCAAAAATATTAAAAAAATAATAGCAATGTGTAAGAATGTATGTCCATTATTATGTTTTATTATTTCGATAAATATATTTCCATTACATGTATATTTATAAGAAATTCTCTCAATCCTTTCACTGAAAATCCTGGCCTCAGAACAACTGTTGGTGACTCTATCAGCCTCTGTGGTAATTTTGTCTCCTCACTCATAAATGGTGTCCTCTATATTTTCTCCCCTCCCACCTTTGTCTGGCCCGCTGTCCTCCTCATCCTCCCTCTGTGAGCCTCATGGTAGCTCCTCATGGCAACGGGCTGTAGAGACTGTTTGAGACGCACCTCTGCTATGGGGTTGAAAAACACAACAACACGGCCTTGTTGTTATTCACCACACCAGTTAGCTTGATGTTTTTCTCCCCTCGTCAGACAGACGCTCTGAGCTCTCTCCAAGTTCATTTCCTCTCCCTCTCCTTCTGTGTCATCCCTGCTTACCTCACTGGAACATCTCAGCTAGGCCTCTCTATGTTGCTGTGTTTACAGTGTGTTTGGATGACAGAGTACACAGTTTATACATTAAACCTGATATCATTACCATGTTGGCTACTCTTGATGAGACAGGAAAGGGACACTTTAGTTTCGACTTTTGTAAGGTGGTTGTTTTTCGGGCATGACCTAGAACACTGAAATGTGTTTATAGGCACTTTGGTTTTCTGTTCATTTTTGTCTAAATGGAAAAGATGGTTATTTTGGTAAAATGGCAGTGTTCTGTACGCGATCCTTATTTAGAGAGCTGGGTAGGGCCCTGCTCCATTTTACAGGGCTGACCTATATTGTAACTTAGAGGCCACCTCGGCGAGTGTGACATTGTTGCTGAGGGTATTTACCCGTGGCCTTGCATCTGCTCTGATGGCTCCTCCGCTGTCAGCATCTCAGACGAGAACATCTAAGGAACATGGCGGTTGGTGGAAGTGAGACTACAGTCGATGGTTATAGTTGGGTTCCAATGTTTCCCATGGCAACCCAGAGCAAAATCATGAGTAATGTGAGTTTTTCATCTGTCCATGCATTAATGGATGTTCTGTGTGTCACCATCGCAAGGCTCACTATACATTGTCGGTTTTTCTTGTACCATGTATTCCATTAGCCAATTGTTCCCCTGCGCCACTGTTCAATAGTGGCTCCATGGTTCCACAGCACTGTTCTTGACAAATGGAGAAGGCTTAGAAGTAGGTTCTCTACTCACTGCAGGGCAAAACTCACATTGTTTTCCCGGTTTTAACAACACAGTGCGTTTCGCTAGACTGCCGGTGTGTTGGGCATGTCAGGGAATATAGAGGGAGGCAGGTTGAGAGAGAGAGAGGAAATAGAAATGACATTCTTTCCAATGCACTGAGGACCCAGAGCCAAATCAGATATTGCAGAAAGAGGGGGAGGTGAAACACAGTGAGGGCAGAGCGTAGAGAAAATGCCCTGCCCTCATCTAGGAGCTGTCATAATGAAACACTTATGACTGGAGTTGTGAAATCAAGAGCTGTGGGGGTGAAGTTGGTGACATGTGTCAGGAGACCAGCACACCAGATGCCCATTGATTAGACTTACCCCCCACCTTCCTGGCCCCGAAGACCTGCTTATTTTTTACCACGCCTGGTCCCCTTCACAACCTTTCAGAGGGAATGGGGGTCTGAGGTTGCTATAAGGGGCTGGCGGAGGCTGCTGTAGGGGGCTGTTTGTAAATACTGTAGGCTATGGTTGAAGATTCTGTAGGGGGCTGGTTAAAGATGCTGTAGGGTATGGTTGAAGATGATATAAGGTATGGTTGAAGATGCTGTAGGGTATGGTAGAAGATGCTGTAGGGTATGGTTGAAACTGCTGTAGGGTATGGTTGACGATGCTGTAGAGTATGGTTGAAGATGCTGTAGGTTATGGTTGAAGATGATGTAGGGTATGGTTGAAGATGCTGTAGGGTATGGTAGAGGATTCTGTAGAGTATGGCTGAAGATGCTGTAGGGTATGGTTGAAGATGATGTAGGGTACAGTTGGAGATAATCTAGGGTATGGTTGAAGATGATGCAGGGTATGGTTGAAGATGATGTAGTGTTTGGTAAATGATGATGTAAGGTATGGTTGATGATTCTGTAGGGTATGGTAGAATATGCTGTAGGGTATGGTAAAAGATGATGTAGGGTATGGTTAAAATGCTGTAGGGTACAGTTGATGATGATGTAGGGTATGGTTGAAGATGATGTAGGGTTTGGTAAATAATGATGTAAGGTATGGTTGATGATGCTGTAGGGTATGGTAGAAGATGTTGTAGGTTATGGTAAAAGATGATGTAGGGTATGGTTGATAATGCTCTAGTGTATGGTTGAAGATGTTGCTGTATGTAGACATGTATCTACTGGCACTTGGTTTCAGTTAGGCTCCAGGTGAGGTTCTGTGGTATGACAGGGATGTTATGGCAAGATAAATGTGAGTACTCAGAGGGTAGAGGTCAGGAGATGGGCTGATGACCTGGATGATGGGAGCGCTGGTTGGGGTGTGTGGGCTCAGCTGCAGCCAGTGTGGGTTTAATGAAAGAACTGGCTCCTCTCTCCTCTCGTGGGGGTTTCCTCATCAGCCTCCTTTTCTTTCTTCATCCACCTATTCATTCTTCTGTCCACCACTGGAAATCCTTTTTTAATGAAGATAAAATTTAACCAGCTTTGTATCCACACAACACAAAATACCACAGCTGCTGTCAGCTAAATGAGTGTCCAATCATCAGTAACAATATTTGTGTACTACTTTTCTTTGCGTGCATGCATATAATATCTGTTCATGGTTGGTGTAGCGTTGCCTTAATGCTACGCGGACTCCCTTACAACCAATTCATCATCGTCTGAATGTTACTGTCACAGAACGGTGTCACCGAGAGACATGTTCCTCAGCGTCTGTTGCATGCCATGCCCTGGTGCTGTGCTCGGCCCCCCCAGGGGATGTGCGGCTGGCACGACCAGGAAACCACAGGCAACCGAGAGGACTGACTGGTGGCAGCGGTTTTTACCCCATCCATCTCATTAATTAGCCAGTGATTATGTTCAATCAGATGCAGATCTCCACTTGAATGGGCCCCGTATCAAAGGCAGGAGTCTGGCGGATGGCTGCTTTGTTATGCACAGGGAGACCTAGTTATGTCAAGAGTGCCAGCAAGCGGAGCCTTGGTTGTGGTGGCAGCACAGGGGAGGCGGCAGCAGGGGTGACTGGCGGAGAAGAAATTCTACCCATCGGGCTCTGAAAGATTAAAGAGGGTTTAGGCTGAGACATGCCAGCCAGTCCCTGAGGAGCAAGGCTGTATGCGCTTTCCTCACACTGCTACAAGGAGAGAACAGATGCAGCCGTGATGAAGTAGAAACTTCAAACAGAGAGAGGGAGCAAGGGTGGGGGCGTGGGTACATTCATGCTTTTCTATCGTACCTTCCTCTTGTTATGTTCCTTTTATTAATGACAGACGTCGGCGGAGGGACACGTCGGGGGTGGGGGGGGTGCTGGGGCGGTTGTGCGGCGACACCCCTGTTTGAGGTGCCTTGGGCCTTACGTTGTTCTGCTGTTGTGTGACCAGTGATGCAGTCATTGAAAGATGATTAATTTCACTGTGAAGCCTGTCTTACCGTGTGCGTGTGTGTGTGTGTGTTTGTGCGTGCGCGCGTGTGAGGAAGTGGTAAGGAGGAGAAGAGGCAGACCGTGCAGTCAGCAGGTGTGTGTGATACTCTGGATGCCCTTCATAAAGGAAGGGTCACAGACTGAGACGGACAGCATCACTCCAGTTCTGTGGATTTTTCTGGCTCATCATTTTGAAAAGTTTGATAAACAGAAATGGGTTTCGACGGCACATATTCAAGCAAGCTTTGTTGACAGTCCTTTTCTATTCATAAGTGCAAGAATGAGAACACTACACTTGTGTTCTGCCTTGCTATTGATCAATGACCCCCCCCGTCCTAAAATGTTAATGGTGAGTCATGAAGAAGCACATCCCTAACTGGTATTTGAAGGGTCACTGGGTGCTGCTATTGTCTGGCACAGACATACAGAATGCTGTGTGGAGGATCTCATGACAAAGCACCTGTCATTCACCTGCTTTAATCTCTGCAGGTATTTCCTGTCTGGTATTGGGTTGCATGGTGGCCAAACCCCTGCCTTCCTGTACGGTACCAGATAGTCAGAGAAACCTCTCCTCTTTCAGTGCTCCGGCCCGCTCATACAGTCTAATCTAAGATGCCTGTGCTGGACTGAGCTTGACCATTGACTCCGGATGGAGATCCGGTATCGGGAAGCGTCTGCTCTGTTACAGCGTGCTCGTGCATTCATTCCTTTCTCTCTCCTGTTGGGCCCGACCCACTGCGGTCCCATCACTAACAGACGGCCGCGATGCTCCGTGATGGCTCCGGACAGCAGGGCTTGAGGCCGGTCCTGTTGGTTGGCCTGTGAGCCGCTGACATGTGCCCTGCCGGTGACCTCTTCATGACCTTTATCATCTGGAGACCACCAGCCCCACCCCCCCAACCCCCCAGAACCCCGCAGCCTACTGCACAAGGGGGCGGTCTTCGTTCAGGGTCCTCTCTGGGTCCTTTCATTTTACTATGTAATCCGCTCACCCTGTACCTCCAATCAGCCACGGGTCACGTGGAGGAGGAGTGGGCTGACCCTGTCCAATCCTGTCTCTAATGAAGGGATTGAAGTGTGTACTTCCTACAGCATGGATCAGCACTGAAAGGACATTTCTTATAAAGCCCTGTTTACAGCAGTCCTTTTGCTTGTACAGACAGGTGTGTGTGCCTGCGTGCATGTGTGCCCGGTGGATGGGGGGGTGTCTCTACACTCTGGTAAAGCCCTGGCTGTGTGTGTTTGTTCTCCAGGCGATAAGGACGTCAGTTTAAACAGACAGTGCTGAGGTGTAGCACTGCGGTTGGCTGAAGCAGGGCTCTAGTGGACTGGTGTGACCTTATGTGATGGAGCTCCAGTGTCATGGTCCCCGGGCAGGGACAGCCACAATAACCACAATGCGGACCAAATGTCCCAACGAGTATAGTAAAATCAGAAGAAATTGAAATCATGGGGACCTTTTGCCGGTCAATTTAGGGACTTTTACCGGAGGCAAAAGTCAATTTAGGGTCAAACGTACAATTCATTTTAGAGTTTGAATTGGGCTTTCCAGGCATTGTTGGTTAAGTTTAAGGTTAAGGTTAGGCATTACACCTAGTTAAAGTTTAGGCATAATTGTTACTTTATTGAGGTTAAGGTTAGGGGTTAGGTTAAATTTAGGGTTAAGATTAGGGCAAGAGAGTGTGCAATTTCAATTTTTTGGTCCCCACAAGGTTAGCTGTACGTGCATGTGCGTGTGTGTGTATGTGTGTCTGTGTGTCTGTGCATGCGTGTGTGTGTGTGCATGCGTGTGCTTGCCTGCAAACCCGTGCTCAGTTTTCTTACAGGATATTGAAGTAATGAGATATCGTTGGAAACCATGGCCATCATAGCAAATGGATGGGAGGAGGCCAGTTATTCCCATCCCAGCACATGCATTGTACTCAATTATTAGCTTGGCTAATAGTTAACCATAGGGGTCTCTCTTAACTAAGAGTAAATGGGGGAGTAGTTCTGTGCATTAGTCCCTCTCCATTACTCATGCGGGAAGTACAGTATTCTAGGGAACACACTGCAGTGTGAATCGGGGGGAGGAAAGATGTGCCTCCAGCCTCCTTGTATGTCCCCACAGCAGTAACCTTGCCTGCGGATTCCCACTGTCACCATTAAAACACTAGGACACAGCATGTAGGACACACTCTCCCCTCCTGAAGGGAACTCAACCACAAATCGCAGGCCGGTCGACACTTCATCATGATCCTGTCCCCCCCTGAACAGTCCACTGGATGACCCCTGAGGTCGGAGCTCCTCTGGAGGCTGCTGCTCCTCACTACAGCGTTATGTGAGACCGTACACGGATCGTCTGGTGGGCCAGCTGGTCTGGTTATGTCTCCCACCGCCCACAACTGTAGGCGGGCTGGCTGGCATCAGAGAGCATTTGGAAGTGGGTCAGGGCGCTGGCCTTCGTCCCGCAGCCTCCCTCCGTCGTCAGATGCGGGATAGAGCCCTGGGCCCGGGGTTGGTGGAGGCCCTGGTAGTACTGGCGCTGTCTGCAGGTCAAGTCAGGTAATGTCCTTCCCTGTGCCCAGGCAGACAGGCAGAGAGAAGGCGGCCCGTTAATCACGCTGAGTACATCATTAGAGCCTGAAATACGAGGGGATGGGGAGGTCGCGCTCCCTCAACCTCACACGGCTACACGCGCAAAGGTACGGGGGGCAGCTGTTGTTATTGTCCAAGGACCATTTGTTTTAGCGGACCAGCCTCGCCCTGACCAGCCTTCCCCTTAAAGTCAGGACACAGAGGTTCAAGTGGTGCCTTAGCTAAATGTCTGTATTATCCACTAGACTCAGAGCTATGAGCAGTGTGGTGATGACAGCCTGGCTGGTCTCCGGTGGGACCACAGACTGGGGAAGGAGAGAGGCAGGCTGCAGCGTTCTGAGGACAAACATAGCAGTAAATACAGGCGGTAATAGCTGGTGCACTGCTCGCCCCTGGCAACCAGTCAAACACATGAAAGGGCAACACAATTCTGATTGATTATTGTTGTACAAAGAGGTTACGCTGTACGGTGAAGGATTCCTAGAGGGAGAACAGCTGAATATGTATTTGACCTTCGTTTTGGTATTTTGAGTAGTTGCCGTGCACCTGGTTCCATGTAGGTCAATCGTATTAGTTATTATGAGCCATTCCAATGCTCAGATCATTCATTTGTAATAACGCCTTGGCCTTAACATGGATGTCTGCTATGTCGCCATAGAACAGTAGGTTGGTCTCGACAGAGGTGTGTGCGTTTTGTATGTGTTTGGGGGGGGTGTAGGTATAACTAAACTTGTGGGGACAGTAAAACAAGGGGAAAAGATGAATGTGACTTGAGGACAGCCCTGCGAATGCATGTTTTTTGCTTTATGGCGAAGCTAGAGTCAACTTTAAGTTTCTATTGTAAAATTGCATTTACATTTTATGTTAATGTTATTTGAATTTAATTGTGTTATGTTAAAACCCTCTAATGTCACATTTGGATTAAAGAATCAGGTTTATGAGTTGTTAGTTTTACCGTTAAAGTTAGGGGTTTGTGATTTGGGTTAGGGTTTGAGGGTTAGGAATTAGGGTTGGTTTTAGGTTTAGTCTTTGGACTTAAGGTTACTATTAGGGTGAGGGTAGGAAATAAAGAAATGAATAACGAAAGAAATTGTTTGAGAGAAAGTTTTCTTCTTTGTCTGTAGTATTTGGAAGAAATCGGCTATTGTTGTTATGAAAACTGTAGAACAGAAAGACCGGTAGTAATGGATAGAGATCATAATAAAAATAATACAGTAATAGTTAATGTATTCATTAATTGTAATATGTTAGTACAAATACATGTTTTTAGCAAATTTATTTTTAAGCAGAATAATTGGGGTGCATTTCATTCATTAAAGTTAACATCTACTAATAACTAATCAATATAATTATTTATGGATTCCTCACAGCAGGAATGTGTGTGGTTGATTGTGATGAGTTTCTGTCTTTCCGGTCCAAACTTTTATAGGTAAAAATACACTTTTTGTTGTATTTGCATCTTATCTAATGTGGTAGCTGTCAAATTGTATTTAATTCGAACATTTAAAAAATATATATTTCAATGCTTAATTAAAATTGGAAACCTATTTTTGAACTCCCTTTCAATTAAACTGACAGACGGTTGAGATTTGATAAATTTAAATCCAGAAAAACAGAACTGCTGAATAGTACCTTCCCCCTCGGCCCGAAACATTTGTATGATTTTGACTGTAACCTAGTTGGAATCACACGTTTACAACATATGTTATTATCTACGCTATATGGCTAGGATCTGGTCATTCTTATATACTGTAGATACTGGAAATCCTTTTCATGCCCTGGTAACATATTAACTACATGGGGTCTCATTTAGCTCAGTTAATAGAGAATGGTGATGGCATCATAAGGGTTGTGGGTTCGTTTCCCACAGGGGGTAAGTATGAAAAGTATGAAAATGTATGCACTCACTATTGGAGGCCTCTCTGGATAAGAGCGTCTGCTAAATAATTTATATGTAAATGTACTGCAATGCACTGCTGACAGGAGTGTCAGTAAGGCTCCTGTCTCCTCCAGATGATCCAGAATGCAGCTGCCAGGATAATCTCACAACCCCCACCCAAACATAATGAGCCCTGTTTTATTTAGGCTCCACTGGCTGCCTGTTCAATGCAGGATTACATTCAAGACTCTTCTGCTCACCTTAGAGGCATTCAATGATGATGAACCTAAGTACATATACCAACTCCTTGATGCTTTTTCCCACTAGCAAATATCAGACTCAAACAGCCTGGTCAAACCAGCCACAGTGCTGTGTAGCATGAATGACAGGGCCTCGTCATGTGACCCCTCTGTTCTGGAACAAGTACATATGCGGGGGGGGATCCTCTTCACATCAACGGGGGGATCCTATTCATGTCAAGGAGGGATCCTATACACGTCAAGGGTGGGATCCTATTTGTGTCAAGGGGGATCCTGTTCATGTCAAGGGGGAGACTATATTAATGTCAATGGGGGGATCCTGTTCATGTCAAGGGTGGGATCCTATTCATGTCAAGGGTGGGATCCTATAAACAGAATGTTCTCATCAAATGAAATACTATAAATATGTACAAAATATTTTTGGAGCATGTACAGCAATCTTGTGCCAAAATCACTCTGCAGTGTTGTCAGAATGACAGGATGGGATTGTTTTCTCATATCTACTACTAAGAAAGTAGTCTCAGTATATCTGGATGTGTTACAGTATCTATATTACCTCACAGCGCCTCAATCATTTTGTAACTTACAGAACACAGAATGTAGCTGTCTTTGGCCACGTTCTCCATTGTCTTTTTCCTGCCCTGTTCTGACCACGGTGTCCTGTTTCAGATCCTGGTGAACTCCATCAACCAGCCTGCTGTGCTGTATGAGGACATGGTGGTGAGTGAAGGAAACCCGATCCTCAGAGATCTGCTCTTCAGTCCGGACCACCAGCACATTTATGCCCTCACAGACAAACAGGTACGAGCTTCAAACGCACACACACACTCACACACTTTGTGTTTCTCTGTGTGTCAGCCACTCAGGCAATCTCTGTGATTGCTTCCGTTTGATTTCCAGCACTGAGCCAGCCCTCCTCTCCTCCCACACGCATCCCTCCCCTCAGTCAGCAGCCCTCATCACAGGCAACAGGGCAGGCGAGTGGGTCTCCCTGTGATCCCCATTGATGGAATAATTGTCCAAATCCCTCTCTTTTAGCCCCGCCAAAGCACGAACAGAAAGGGAAATATTCCCTCTCCTCCTCTCCCCCAGTCCTCTGCTCCCTGTCTCGTCCTCTCCCCGCTCTCTTTCTCTGTGCTTTCATGTGGTTTCTCCCCTAAACTCTAATTGAAGGGCCTCCTCTTGAACACTCATTAAAGACGTTTCCTCCGTCATTACTGGGAGCTCCCCCTGCACCCCGCTCCCTCCCCAGCCTCTCTGTCTTTATCAGGCTGGAAGAGATGAATTGGTTAGCGGGGTGATGAGAGATGAAGGGCCACCAAAGCTTACCACTAAGGATTCATCTCCTTAAATTGAAACCGCTTCTTCAAAATGCACCCCTCTCCTCGGAGTGACTATTTAACACACTGCCGACTCCTCTCAGACCCCCTTTAGCATGCTGTGTCCTCTCACTCAGACACCTGGACGGTTAAGTTAACTTGATGGATGTCTATATCTGCCATACGGTATTACCTTCCATGTCAGGGCAGAGCTGTATGTGTTGAGGTCTGCTTTAAGGCATATTGGACATTGTGACACGCGGTAAGGACTGTCAAGCTCTTTGAGACCGCCTGGCTCTGTGACACTCCCAGCAGGAACGGGTATCGATGATAAGGCCTTGGCTGGTGGACAGACAGACACGCGGTTGCCACGCAGCCGATCGCAATGCCACGATCCGTGGCCGTCTGTGTCTCCCCAGCCGACAACCACCGAAAGTTGGCTGAATATCAATACTAATTTTCCTTCAAATTATTTGGGAGGCAGGCTCCGACCAGGTGTGACGACCTATGCCACAAACGCGGCACGGGTCCTCCGAGGAAAGTCAGCCGGTGCCATTTAAAGTCCACATTAGAGGGGCAGACCGGAGAAGGAGGGAACTGGGAGACGATGTAAAAGGAGAGGTAGAACAAAAGGCCTGTACAACAGTGAACGTGTGGTGGCACAAGGCCTGTTATGTGACTTACTGTATTTGGATGAAACTCAGAGCTGTGCAGCCCACAGACTGTGTGTTTTATTCCACAGCCCTCCTTAGCCCCCACCCTGGTAAACTCCCATGTGTCCTAATAGATAGCAGGAATATGAATCTGCTTCCATATGGGGCACAGGCATTTACTCTTGCACTGGGGGAAAGATGTCTTCCTGCATTTGAATATGACAGCTTTATTTGTACATCCGGAAATATGCAGAGCCAGATCAGTTCCCTCCATTAGTCGTATAGGATCCCCAGAGAGAAGACTGACTGCTGCTTTACATAGACTCTCTCCCCGTGCCCTCATCTTGTCAGGCCTTATGTCCGATTGCTGACCTGTCCTGCCTTATCTGAGCCACTGACCAGTCTTTTTAGTTCAACCGTTATACCCATTACCTGACCAGAGATGTAGACTAAGAAGGAATCCAGTGGAAATGTTTGATCGTTTTTTTTCAATTCAAATATAAAGGGCTTTATTGGCATCGGATGTATTTGTTAGCACTACCAAACCAACTTCATCGTGTCACTGCCCAATTTAATCTCTGCTACCAGGACAACCAGTATGGGGTGTCGTAGCATATTGTGAATTTCTCTGTCACACACACACACACACACACACACACACACACAGGTATTTCTTATAATATTTGACACAAACATGAAAACATTTTGGACACACATGTTTCATGTTTTATTATCCTTGCGAGGACATTTAGACAGTATTCAACATCCTCTTATCTTTTACCTAATCACTAACCTCACCTGTAACTTTTTTTCTAAACTTAACCCCTAAAAAGACAATTGCATTTTTCCTTATAGGGACTGTCAAATTGGCCTCACAAGGTCATATTTCCCTTTTATTACTCTCCTTGAAAGGATTTTGTTCGTGGTATAACCTATACACACACATACACACGCACGCGCGCACCCACACAGACTATAGTTTGACTTGCAGCAATTTCCCAGCGATTAGAGATAATCGACTTCCATGTGTCTAAATCTTTAAAGGAAAGATAGGCTGTAATTGATACAAATGGATTCCATTTGACTGGCCCTGACATAGGAAATGGCTTAGTTCGATCACTACACTGCGGAGTCCAAGCAGAGATGTTGAACATGAAACCTTTCTTTCGCAGTCTCCAGCTTAGACTGAGTTTTATTCAATGATCACCCCAACAGTCTCCAATCCATGGGACTGCTCTTTTATAGCCGCTTTAATGCTACCAGACATTCAACCATCTAGAGTAAAACAACCTTCCCTACGAAGTAGCCTATAATAGGGCTGCACGAGTTGGAGGAAATATAGAATTGCATTTTTTGACTGAACATTGCAATTATGATTATGAATAGAGATTTTTAAACGATTTTGCGTGAACAGCTTTGGTATCTGTTTTTAATGTGTAATTGAATAAAAAAGAGTATTCGTTAAAAGTGCACAGTTCTTACCGATTTCACCATTCAGCCTGTGTGGAGCACTGTAGTTGTATAACCTAATGTAATATAATTATTGTTTGCTACGTTTGCACCTTTGCCAGTAGGTAGGTAAACTTTCTTAACTGTTGACCCTTATCAAGTAGCCTATGTCTGTAGGCACTGGCCTTTAAGCTGAAACTGCTAACAACCGTGATGTTCTGCATGTGACAATATCTCGGCTTTACTCGTTCGCTTGAAACCGGCCTTACTAGCTGTTGCAGCTTGAACTGAAACTTACATTGAAAAACCCACAAGCATTTCATCAAAAAAAAGAAAAAAAAACTAGTTAGCCAAGAAACATAAGTCTTACTTATGGAGATGCACATTTGTTGAATCCTACATCGGTAACTTCTCCAGATGCTCTAAATAGTGCTGTCCGTGACTGACATCACTGTTGCATACACTTAAGGGATTGCTCCTGGAATTCAGGTAAAGTACCAAAAAAGCATATTTGTCTTAAAACCCCTCGCAAACGTGACGACGGATGGACGACGTGTGCCCGTCGTTTCTCATTGTGGTAATGTCAGTATTGCAATTTCGATCATAATTCAATTAGACGTGCAGTGGCGAGCGTGTACGTACCTTCACCAACCAGAGCGTCACACTGAGCTCTTCTATGAAGAGGTCTTTTCCCCCCAATGATATGGAGAATGAATGAGGGATAAAACGTGCATTATGTACGACCCGATGAGAGAAGGTTCCAGGCTGGAATTGAGGAATGATCCCAGCCTCTAATCAATGTCCACTGTCTACAAGTCTTATCATCGGCTACATTAGGCAGCCTATATAAAGCAGATTTTGCTATGCAAAGCTGAATAATAAGAGTAGGCCACTTGCCGATTTCTACCCGCAACTATCACACATTTATTTAGCAAAATAATATATTAGGCAATGTTTTATTATGTAAAGTGGATTTCAGGAAATGTAAAGTCATGCAAAAAAAGCGCTTAGCTTTGCTGGCCGACAGCTCCGTGAGCCAGGCTCTGAGCAGTGAGACTGTGAGCACACCGACTCCACGTAGTTACTGTGTACAGTGGTGCAGGTCAACCCGGTCCCTCCGGATACGACCCCGTGACCTTTACATGACCCCGTCCCCCAGCAGGATGGCAGAAACAGACATACCCTCCCACAATACACCTGCAGAGGGTTGGGCGAATGCCTCATTGGTCACAGGAGATTGTTTTAGTCGTCCAGAAATGATGGGTGACCATTCACTACGGTCCTATGATTTATTAACACCGGGCTGTGTGAAATAGATTGGTGTGGATGTCCCTCTGGTGTAGGTCACCTGTCATGTATGTCCGTGCATATTTGGTCGATGTAAGGATGTTCTCTGGGTTTCTGTTCTCACGACGTGGCTGTTCCCTGGCTTAGGCCGTATCCCCTGTGGTGGGTCTGATAAGACGTAGCTCCTAGCACTTGGTTTAAGCCCCTCTAGCGTCCCATTCAGGCTGCCGGATCTGGCATGGAGTGGCACCCGGTGAGGCTGGGGAGAAGGTGTGGCGTGTGTTTCCCCGTCGATGCTGTGTGCTGTTCCTCAGCCATACAGATCACATTTGACTGATGTTAGCATCGGAGCAGGCAGCGGTGTCAGACGGAACACCGAATGAGTCTGGGATTTCAGAGCACACAGCGCCTTGTCCCTCTGCTCGCTCAGAAAGAGGGATGAGGAGAGGTGGGGAAATTAATTGGTTTGAAGAGATTTCGCTCTCTTTCTCCCACTCCCTCCATCTCCTCTTTACAGCCTCCCCGTGCTCCTGCTGATGGAGTCAATGGGCTGCATGCCCCTGGGGTCGGCAGCAGAGATGGGGGAGTGTCTCTCTCTTTCCTCTCCCACTCTCTTTCATTCTTTCCCCTCTTTCCTCCGTCACTCCTTGAATCCCTCTTTCCCTCTTTCCTTCTTTCCAATCTTGAGAGTAGGAGGAGCGCTGACTGAGGGCTATTTTCTCAGAAACAGCAGGCAGCTAAAGAGATGGGCTCAAATAGAATCTCACTTCTGCTGTGGAAATTGAGTTTTCCACAAAGGCAAAAATCACCAGAATCTTTGAATATAGCCTCAATATGCCGCAAAACATTGTTTTTAGATGCAGGCTTTGTTGACAGTATCAAACCCTGAGGAAGGCTTTAGCTGTCACCAGATACGAATGAACAATATCTCTTCCTCATGTTCTTTTTCTCTAATATATTAAGATGGTAATGTAGCCTTCTTCACCGTATCAGATTCACTTACCGCAGTTACCGTAGATGGCGGCATGATACGAAACATTATTGTTATACCTTCTCCTGACAAAAGGAGAAGCACAGAGTTCCAGGGGAACAGCATGTTGTTCCCAGGGATTGAATGTGTTCCACCAATGGCACCCTTTTCCCAGTTGACTTCCTGTATTTTGACTTGAGCTTAGCCAGTGCAATACTTAGGGAACAGGGTGCCAATTAGCATGCAACCTGAGATGAAGTTGCAGGGTAGATGATGCAACAGGTTCCCAGTAGATGAGGCCCTGTCTTGGTTCAGATTGAGCAGATGTAGGAGGATAGTTTCCTCCTAGCGCTGCTGCTGTTCAGATGGTTAAGACCTATCTATTCATCACTGAGGATGGGAGCATGTCTAATACATCTGAAAATGATTAGTCTCATTCTCTTAAACATCATTTCAGTTCCTCAGGGTGTTCGGCATGTGATTGATCATCATTAGAACACAGTGTAAAGTAGCTGCTGGTGTGCTACTCTATTCGTGGCACCTTTTTAATATACCAATCGGGAGCCAATCCAACCTACAGGGCCTTAATCTCACTTGTTTTTGTCCTTTTAGTTTGTGCAGGAATAGGATGAATCTGTTTTAGACCGTGGTGTTCAAACCATCCCCCTTCTCCGTATGTAATCATTGTGCTTTCAGAGAGTCGCTCAGCGGGGGCGAGAGAGATGAGAGAGAGAGAGCACTCTGTTTGTCCTACCTATCACCTCCTGCCTTTTCTCCATTTGTCTCTCCTCATTGGATAATAGAAATGCCAGTGTGTAAGGCCAGTGTTGTGCCTCAAACATCAAAAACTCCATTTCCCAAACTGACAGAACAATTTACCATTCCCCATATTCACAAGCAGTTAATTAAAAGTTCTAGATAGCCCATCGTACATCTCCCCACTGCAAATGCTGGGACTGGTGAAAACATAAAACTGTCCGTTTAGCTGCGAGGAGAGACATTTCGATTAGCGTGCGTTGGATTTATACAAGGCTTCTCATTCTGCTGTTGGTCTGACAATAGACGTGGAGGAGAGCTAGCTGCATGTGTAAAGTTTAAACGCCTACGTCTGTGAAAATACTGACAGATTAGTCCAAAGTTTTATCAGGAGTGTTGAATAGACTGTACGCATAGTCATCCTTGACCTCATCTGTCATGTGAAGGGTCTTGTTTGTAATATACAGTATCCGTGAATGGATTAACGTATATATGATCTGGAATCAATTCCTGACTTGCTGCTCGCTGCAAAGGATACGGTTGCCATGGAGACGGTAATCTGTGCTCTACCTTAACTGTGTAGATACACTCTTAGAGAAAATGTTTCCAAATGAGTTATTTGTCAAGAGATAGCGCTCTATCAAGAACCATTTTGATCAGATAGATTTTTTTGCTGTTTGTTAAAAATGCTAGGATATTATGGGGTTTTATCAAGAACTGTTGTGATAGAATAGTTTTTGTATAAAGTTTCTGGAAGTTTCTTGGCATATTGGATTTTAAGTAGAACCATATTCAGGGGGGTTCTACACAGGGGGCTCTACATAGAACCAGCTGCAAAGCCTTGCACCAAAATGGGCAATCTTATGGTTAGAACCCGATATTCCTCTAGCATGTTCGTTTGTAAAGAGTTTATGGGAAGGCCATTGTACAGCATTGACAAATCATTGACATAATGTAACTCCTTGGTTGTAACTGGCTATCGCAGTGGTTACAGAGAGAGAGCTGATGGCAATAATGAAGAGAAGATGGCCTTGGAGCTATTGATTTTTGTACAGTAGAATACAGTGGAGAAACCTTATCCCTGTCAGCACAGGCAATTAATAGCAGCTATTTGATGTTCTCCGTTTGATGGTGGAGTTGGTTCTTTCTTCTGTCAAGGAATAAGGGAGGAAGTATCGGATGACTGAAATCTGATTTGTGAGGCGGACATCTTAATATAGTTATAGAGGATCAACAAGATTGTGGTTTTGGGGAAGGAAATGTGGCATGTGGATTTGGAGGCTGTGTGCGTCCTTGCACAATCAAATGGGTATTCCATCATGTTGGGTGCAGAGTTAGTAGAAGAATGTGAGATTCCTAAATAAGATATTTTTTGTCATTGAGCTTACCAGACGAACAGACACATGATTTACCTAAAACTCAGACACTTCCTTGATAGTTTATCCTAAACTATTTTTTTTTTAATCCTTGATAGATAATCCTCCTTAAAACAAATGCTATCTGTTATTTTCTCTTTTTGTACTGTGTGGCGGTACTACAGTAACATCTCTTGGTCTGCTTAGTCTTTGAACATGGTTGTCTCTTATTGATGAAAACGGTGCACTTATTGAACATAGCTGACCGAGGAGGCCACGGGATCTGTATTGAACCGAGTGGTTAAGGCGAGTTAGAACAGTATCTAGCTGTCCTCACTAAATCTGGAGCATTCCTCCTGCACAGCAGGTAACTACAGGGCTCTCTCACTCACAGATACCTCAGCACGGGAAGCATTGTCACAGGCAGAAAAGTTCTGCACTCAACCCTTGAGGGAACCTTCTTGTTTATTAGCTCTGTGATCTCTTCTTCCCAACTTAATCACCGTCAAATTGCCACAGTCTCATAATAGGAAAGGAATCACAATAGCCATGTCAGTTTCATAACCAGAGGCAGGCTGGAAAGAGACTCAACTGTATATTTGAACCGGGGAAAAACGATATTAGCAGATCGACTGTCAGCATCTGCTTCTTTGTCATGGCTCCCTACAGAAAAGTCAAAAGGACAGAAGAGCCGGGCATGAGGATGAAACCAGGGTCGTGTTACTCCACCATCTGAATGGCGAGCAATCAGTGGCTAGGCAGGATAATGTGATTTGTCAGGAGAGATGAAGGGCAGCGCAACACAGGAAGTTTGGTCAGTTGTTGATTGCCCTCTGGCCCTCATCTGGTCATTCCGTTGGTCCTGAAGTGGTGGAACGAATCACCTGCCTGTTGCTGTATGTTCAGTGCGAGACTGTGGGTGGGACTGTTTGTGGGTCCTCTCCGTGGCCTCTGAAAATGTGGTGGCCTCCCCACAGATCAGCGCAGACCCCAGACTCGCCAGTCGCTCCCTCTCAACACCGTGTCTGTGGCAATGATATATGACCTTATTTGCCGTGTTTCTTTCTATGCCCGGACAAATTCAAGACAGATGGAAAACCCCTCCAGAAGGAAAAGTTTGTTCTTGTGAAATGAAGGCTTGTCATTTTCGAGGTGGGCAGAGAGATGACCGTGTCTGTGTGTTGGGGTGTTTCTGAAGGGGTGCTAACTGAAGGACCCATCCATCAGAGTCCTGTGCTCAGATAGCACATTCCATTTCGCCGCAAATTACACGGATGGGGCAATTACAGCAGCACTGCCTGGCCAGGCCCATACCCTTATGTGAAATGAAATATCAGTCGCAATTATATCTGTGTTTCTCCGTCCTCCCCCTCATCCCTCGCTCCCTCGCTCCCTCCTTCCCGAGGCTGATTAAGATGCTCTCCATTGTGACCTAAATGAGAGAGGCTCATTTGTGGCTGTTATTTATTTGTAATAAATCCCTCCCCCTGTCCCTGTGCCTGAGATGAATGGTAGGATCCACCTCGTTGCTGCATTTGCCTGCCTGCTGCAAATAGGCCAGGATGAAAATGACAGTTTTAATATGAATAGGTGCTCTCAGTAATAGTCCCTGGACCTCTTAGTAAAACAAAGGGCTGTGTCAGGGAAGGATCTTCCTGCCTATTATTTGCTTTATAAAACTCAATAATTGAAATGTTCCGTTGAAATATTATCTTCCCTGTATCGCCAGACCTATTGAATAAACACTATATCTGCTCCGGCTTATACGTTTCAACGTCCTCCAGTGTGTTGGTCCAGATATTTCTGTCCAACTCGCAACATTGTCTGGTCACGTGTATCCTGGGAAATGTAATGACAGCTATTTACTGTTATTGCCTATGTGGTAATTGGTTCAATAAGGACATAAGGACTTTCAGACGAACCGCTATCTCAGATCATCTGCTTTTGCTTGTGCGTTTGTAGCAAAAATGACGTTTGATTTCTATAGCATTGCATGGAACGAACCCGTTGAACCCCCCACTCTAAGGGCCAGCCCCTCCTACCACAGTCCCTCCTGTGATGAAAGTGGTATGCCTTTCATGGACTTTTTTTCAACTTTGAATGCCCTCCTTTCTTACTATTTTTCTCAGTTCAATGGAATTTTGTTTCTCTCAAATTCTTCTCAAACAGAGGTCCTGCTTCGTACTAGATTATCTCTCGTCAATAATTGCAGTCTTCCCAGCGGTGAAGTCCTCAATGGTCTCAGATTAAATGGATCCTGTTTGATTTCCGACACTCAATTTAGAAGTTGCCTGCAGTTGTAATGTAATACCAGTCCAGTGAGATGGTGTGGGCTGAATCTGGCTGGTTGCGTGGGTTTGAGCGGTGCAGCCAACAGGCAGGAAGACAGACAGGCTGAGAACGAGCGGAGAGAGAAAGAAAGGGAGACTGCTCTGGGTGGAGGTAGGTCTGCATACTGTAACGTGTGCAAGCGCGCAAACAAACACAGCGGCCTAAAAGATATTCCCAATCCAAAACCTTATCATTCGAATCCTTAGTTCAGTCTATCCCCAAATCCAAATGATAGTCCTAACCCTAAACCTATGACCCTAAACCTAAATGTAACTCTAACTCAAAAGCATTCCCCTAAACCTAAGACCTTAATCCTAATTCTGTCCCAAACCCCAATTGCTACTTTTACCATAAACCATCTTCATGGAGACATTTTCCTTGTTTTACTTTCCTTGCAGGGTCAAAATATAATTACACCTGTCCATGCACTTACTCACACACACACACACACACACACACACACAC
>JACXGJ010007403.1:0-30635 GCA_016801105.1 Esox niger | reverse complement strand
CTACCACGATATCCCCTCTGTGTCGTTCTACCACGATATCCCCTCTGTGTCGTTCTACCACGATATCCCCTCTGTGTCGTTCTACCACGATATCCCCTCTGTGTCGTTCTACCACGATATCCCCTCTGTGTCGTTCTACCACGATATCCCCTCTGTGTCGTTCTACCACAATATCCCCTCTGTGTTGTTCTAGATGGACTGTTCTTGCTGACACAGTCTGATCACTTCTTGCACTTGCATTCTCTGTCCCTGTTTGTATGTACACAATAATGACACTTTATGTCATGTTTATGAAGGCTCTATAAATGCTACTTAATAATCCCCACCCATGCAAGAAATGTCACTGACACTGTAGTGGTACCTTGTATCTTGATGTCGGCCATGTTGCAGCACTGGTCACCGACCAAAACATTGAATGCTCCCAGCTCCATCACCACCTTCAGGTCGATGATGTCGCTGTCTGACGGAGAAGCCAGCGCCGCTGAGGACACAAACAGGACATCATCACCTGATGACCATCAAAGAGTGATACGGAAGGTCATTGAGGGACTCTACTACCAGGGCCATTTCCTGGGAAAGGCACTCAAGCCGTAACATCGTCATCACATCCATTCTACATCTGTCAAAATGGTTGATGATTTTAGTGACTGGTGCCAACTTCTAGGACATAAATGAGTCAAAACCAAAAGGAAATGATCATAGATTTTAGGAAGAAATCCCCTCGGTTACTGCTGCTGTTTTTTATGGCCAAGATAAGGAAGTTGTTCACCTGTACACGTATCACCGAAGGCCCAGTCAGTTCTTGCTGACCCAGTTACCCCCTGTTCAGTGAGTTCAGGGTGCTTCCGTCTGGTCACTGATATTATTTACCAAGATGAGGCACAAACGGATTTAAGATTTATTTTGTCCCAGCTGCTCCTGGCCTTCTGAATGACATGAAGTCATTCTATGTTTTTTATATGTGCATTGATATGTGGTGTTTGGCGAGTTAAATGTGTCAGTTGTGTTAATTAGTTGAATGTACTGCTAGTTGAGCAACAAATTGCCCTTCAGGGAAAATAATGATTACAAACTAAGAAGATTTGTGACAGCCTCAGGATTGACATATATATTGACATTTTAAAGCCCGGACAAAGCTTGTCCTAGACGTTCATCCTCCCACATGCTGAAAGTCATGACAAGACCGGCGCGAGGCTAACCTCAAAGCGCTACTTAGAGAGCTACTTAACATGAAATCTATAAACAAATGGGTGAAGTGGTCAAACAGATGGGGTTTCCATAGAGATCAAAACTACATGTGAAGTGGTCCACCACTATAACAACCCAGCTACACACAACAACTCGAAATCGGGAGTCACTGCATCTATTATACTTCTACATCATCAAGCAAACAGTCTTATCTACAGCAACACAGTGAGTTGTGAGTGCAAACATTTTTATCGTATTTTTTTCAAACTGGCCATGTTGTAAATTGACCTGAAACCCTGGCGTCGCCAACATGGTGCGCTACCAACTGAATGACAGCAATCACCGAAGTCAATAACCAAGCACAGCTATGAGCCTGTGTGGACACACTGACTGTGGTGATAGATGAACAACAACGCTGTTTTCTGAGTAATCTACTGAGGTCTACTGACCCAGGCCGTTGTTAAACTAAGCACTGGATCCTGGTCTGAGGGGTTCATCAATGACATGTCCGGTCACCGGCAGGTAGATGCATAGACCCTCAGTGACACAGCTGGACAGCAAGGCAGTGACATAGGACGACTGCACCCCTCAAGGTTTTTTCGGGTGTTTGGAGTGCCGGGCACATGGGTACGCAAGTGTTGAGTGCTTGAGTGATGGCCGCTTGTGTGCACGTGTCCGTGTGTGCACAGTCGTTCAGGTGTGCATGCGTGTGTGTGCACGGGTGTCTGGGTCTGTGCAGAGTCGGAGGCTCATTCAGGCCACGTCTGAAGCGGCGATGTTCTGTATTTACTTGACTTGGTGGAGACGGCTCTGCTGCTCTCCTCTGACTTGTGTCTGGGCTCCTCTGGTGAGGAGGGGAGGCTCCCCGAGGACAGGGCTGAAGTCAGGAAGTCCATGGTGGACAGGAGAGCCTCTGTGTGGAGCAGGAGATCCAGGGAGGTGAAAGTCACCTGGAAGAGGAGAGAGAGGAGAAACAGAAAGGGTTGAGACAGGGACGAAAGGAGGAGGGGTATTTACAGAAGGAGATACAGAAAATGAGCCAGGAGGAAGAGGGAAACAGATGAGCAGAGAAGGAAGAGGGAGAGAGTAATACAGAGAGGAAGAAGAGAGAATGTGAGACGTGCACACCGGTCCCTCTGTCTCTCATCACCAGACACTTAACGAAGTCACATGGACCTTTGAGGTCTTAGAGCATGCGGGAACAGGCAGAAGACAGCAGGCTTCACAGATGCACACTCAGCATCCATTAGGGTACATTAGCATGGCTGCTGAACTGATAAATGCAGTATTGAGGGCAAACAGACACACATCGGTCACAGTGGACAAAACTAGTTAAGACTGATCTGTTGGGAATGGGGAAATTACATAATACATGCGGAACAAAACACAAGGTGACAGTTTTAGACACCATTAGCTACTTACATTGATCATCTGCTCAGTATTCTTGTAAACAGAGGAAAACTTTGGCCCATTTCTATCAGCCTGAGAAGAGTGAAATAAACAAACCAATACGTTGATTCAACAGTTTCATTTTGTCCAGTTTGCATTATGAGTGAAGATCTGTGGAATAAAATACACTCTACGGCGATGGGACTGACAAATTTATATGGCCTCAGATTTGATATCAAACCAGCCCACTGTTGTCAACAAAAACCTCTACCCTCCACCCTCCTCACCAAAAGCAAAACAATTAAATAATTACTAAATTATTAATATACATGCCTCTTAGTTTATGTTTCGCTTAACAACAGTGGCTTTCTAGAAAACCACTGTTTTTCAAACCATTTGGTTGAGAGTAGAAATCAGTAATGAAAGTACAACTGATTAGGTCTGATTTCTGTCATACTGGTTGCCGGGCACCCACTGATCTGTTGGGACGGACCGGTCAGGTCTGTTTGATGAAGGCATCCTGTTTATTGCCCTAATTTGGACCAGGGAATTGACTTTGGGAGTAGGACACGGCTTCGGCAGAGCTCAGGCCTGTAGAATGAGCCTGTGTGATAATGACACAGCGCTAATGATTTATATAGTTACTAGAAAGAGAGGAACGAGGAGCACATCTAATAAAAAAGGCTAAATCCCTTCATGCGATGAGCTCCCTGTTCATCTCCGCTGAGTGACCGTCTAAATCGGTAATCGATTTGGCGCAGCACTCTCCACGAGATGTTTTTATGAACTGGACTTTTCCCATCCTTAGTGATCATGTAATGTTGTCCTAAACGGTCTCTCAAATAATACTGAGGTGCAAGAGAAGAGCTTGATATCCCGTCTGGTAACTCGGAGTTTGGCCCAACATGACTCCCTGCTGCTTGGTATTCAATGAATATCACTAGATCGAAGACGGCGCCGGGGATTTCTGAACAGCCAACAATTCGAAGAACACGGTCAATATCGCCGAGTCATTCTGTGGAAGAACTGAGCCTGATTCACCAACCATTCTGAAGAAGAAATGTGTTAATCAAACCCACTTTAGATTCCATGAAGATTCGTTGTCTTATTTGGGATTTGTTCTAATGAACAGAATTGACACACACAGATTTGAGTGCTGACACAATGGTGCCAAATAATACGTTTTTGGGGTTTCTCCAATTACACAGGTATCATAACAGATATTATAATGATAATATTTCATTATCTCCCTATGATTACTGTTGTATAGCAGCATGTCAGCATTGCAATGCAATGTTTCAGAACGCATTACTTGACTCTTAACCAAGCCAATAAATGCACTGAGAACATTTTGGTAAAAAACAGTAAGTGTATTACCTTGAAGTATTGGACTTTGAGAAGATCAGCCCCATATTCCACAGATGAGTTGATTAGACACAGGGCTTCACCATTGGCATCTAAAAAAGAAAGAGTAGGAGAACAATCAACAGCATTCTGTCAGTTTATGGAAGCCATGTTGGTATTCAACAATCAACAGCATTCTGTCAGTTTATGGAAGCCATGTTGGTATTCAACAATCAACAGCCTTCTGTCAGTTTATGGAAGCCATGTTGGTATTCAACAATCAACAGCATTCTGTCAGTTTATGGAAGCCATGTTGGTATTCAACAATCAACAGCATTCTGTCAGTTTATGAAAGCCATGTTGGTATTCAACAATCAACAGCATTCTGTCACCTTATTGATGCAATCTTGGCATTTCAAAACCCAAACCATACTGTCATTTTATGAAAGTACATCTAGGTATTCCCTCAGTAAGAATACATTTACCCATGTTTACAATTTGTCTGTGCAAAAATTAAACACAAGTATAATTTTCAAGAAAAGCAAAAATACTGGTAGTGTATACAATATTATCCGGAATCAGGAAAGTGGATATATTTTTTTTTAATTTAGCCATGTCAGCTGTTGTTTTAGCTAAGACAACACATTGCTACTGCTATTTCCCTTGTAGAGGCTAGAGGCCTGAATATACACGTCTCCCCTTGATCGCTGAGATGTGTTGTGTTTCACTTTAAACATGCCATTGAATTCCATGCATTTCATTGAAATCTTGGTGATGGTGACCATCTCCTGCCGAAACATTTACCGCCCATTTTAACCATATCAGCCTTGCATCATATCAGTTTAAATCCACTGACCGTTGAATTCCAGGCACTTCATGGAGATCTTGTTGATATATGTGGTGGTCACCATGTCATACTTCCTGACCTTGGTGTCGATACCCAGCTGGGCAACATGGAGGACCAGAAATGGACTTTCCTTCTGATTGGACATGGACTTTTTCAGGGTCAGAACCACCTGATGGAGAGTTCCAGACATCTTTATTTATATCTCACCAGTTAACTCATTGAGAACCCATTCTGTCGAGCGGGCTTTGGACAAACGGGTTTAGATGGCCAGTAAGCATCTAAATTGCAAGTCCACAGCCGCACAGCTAAACAATTTTCAGACAAGCAGGAAATGAAAAGAATCGGGCCCACTGGCCTTTAGGGAAATGTTGTCATTTCAAATAGAACTGGGCCCAGATTCGCGGCCAGGGCTCATAAAAATGAAAGTGAAATAGCCATACAGGCCGGGTGTCCCCAAACTGCATGTTGCCTCAGTACCTCCTTGATCTCCAGGTTCAGCAGCATGTTGACGGTGGTGTCCTCCAGATCTCCTCCGTTGGTGACAGCAGCAGACTGGCCTGGAACAACCTCCACAGGAGCAGACACCACCTCCTCCATCTCCAGCTGCTGCTTCTGTTCAGCCAGCTCTGCTTTGTCTAGACATTACAATGCATTATTATCTGAACTACATACATTATCTCAATTCTAAATTATCATCGGTTATATAAACATTATCTCCATTCTACGTTATTATCTGTTGATTATGCATGATCACAATTCTAAACAATTACCTCTACAATACGCATTATCTAAATTCTACACAATTATCTCTAGAATACACATTATTTTATTTCTTCATGACTACATCTGCTTTGCCAACTCCGCTATGACTAGAAATGACATCCAAACTTTCAAGATTCAGACATGCCATTTTCAAATATTGTGTAATTGATAGTATTTGTTAGAACAGCATGCATGTGCTGAATTACAACATGCATGCGCTGTATTACAACATACATGTGCTGTATTACAACATACATGTGCTGTATTACAACATACATGTGCTGTATTACAACATACATGTGCCGTATTACAACATACATGATCTTTCTATATCTGTAAAGGTGTCAGTCAACTGCATTGACTGGGCACAGAGAAACCTGAATATCTACTGATACCAACAGTAAATGCCTCTATAGCTGCATAATAAGAATATTGTAAGAAAAATGACACTTTGGTCTACTTTAATACCCATAAATCTATGGGTTCAGAAGGTTAATATAGCTGAAGCTGTCTACCTCTGGCCACCTGTCTGCTGACATCTCTGCTGTGCTCCTTGCTGCCCTCTCCAATGTTCTCCACTAGTATCTTCATCAGAACACCAAAGTCCTCCTGACCGAGAGACATCTGGAGGAAGGAAAGACAGACATTTAAAACAATTACTTAACTCTAATTTTGATCTCTTTTATTCATAATAGCAAAAGTATATTCAATTGCGTTTTCTAGGCAGATCTCGGTGAAAACAGAACTGCTCTACTTGAGCAGTTCTTGGAATTCAAAAGGCTTCA
This sequence comes from Esox niger, assembly GCA_016801105.1. NCBI lineage: Eukaryota > Metazoa > Chordata > Actinopteri > Esociformes > Esocidae > Esox > Esox niger. Next base: position 24,320 of record JACXGJ010007403.1, on the reverse strand, counting down.
GGTTAAGGTTCAGGTCAGTTCCCTTACATTCATGGACTTGAGAACTCCTTGGACCTTTACTCCAGGGATCTGGTTGTACCAGGAAGCGGCCAGGTTCCGTTCAACACACAGCTCTAAATTGATTGGCTGGAGGATCTCAATGTCTGTCAGTGGGGAACCTTGCTTCAGCGTGGTCCTATGGAGAAACATTCACACATGAAATCTGGACAGTTACAATTTATCTGACAGGACGATGAAGGGAAAAATGAATGAGAATAAATATGGTTGAACACACACCAAACAGCTGGAGTTGCAGACACAGAGAGACACAGACACAGAGAGACACAGACACAGAGAGACACAGAGAGACACAGACACAGAGAGACACAGAGAGACACAGACACAGAGAGACACAGACACAGAGAGACACAGACACAGAGAGACACAGACACAGAGAGACACAGAGAGACACAGACACAGAGAGACACAGACACAGAGAGACACAGACACAGACACAGAGAGACACAGACACAGAGAGACACAGACACAGAGAGACACAGACACAGAGAGACACAGACACAGAGAGACACAGACACAGAGAGACACAGACACAGAGAGACACAGACACAGAGAGACACAGACACAACTCCTCAATACCTAGACAGTTTAAGCTGTGTCAGGTTGACATGCATCTCCTCTAACACGGCTGGAAGTGGGTAACCTTGGGCGGTCACCAGACTGAAACTGTTACCAACCTGGAGATACAGAAGGGGAAAGGGGACAAGTGAGATATGCACATGCTATATCACTTGGTGTCATTTCAGCATGCAACATTTTCTAGAAATACAGCAACTTGAAAATCTGGATCACCACATTTGGAGTTCTCAACCAACAAAACAGAGAAGAAAAAAGGGAATCATAATGTGTTGCCCACGGTGATGAGCCCCAGGTCAACAACAAATGCATTGTGGGAGTTGGAGGACTGGGGGATGATGATGAGGGGGGCCTTCAGCCTGATGTCCATGGAGAGACGGAAGCTCTTCTGGGCAAAGTCCCTGACGCTGGAGGCTGCCTTCTCCGCCGCCTGGGCCGTGGCCGCGCTCACCGCCTCTTTGGCCGTCTGGAAGTTGTCCACAAACGTCTGGAGGAAGGGAAATTGAGACGGTGAAGACTCTGTGACACCAGGACCTCGGGCCTTAGCTACTGTATTGCACTCTATGTCAGACATGACCAGGAAATAAATAAGAACGGTTAGAGTGGCCGAGAGTGTCAGGGTGAGAGTTCCACAATCCTGCAGTGATCAGTGACTGGGACCCATGCATAAATGGGATTAGTCTTCCAGGCGGTTTCCGTGGCAGTTACAGTTCAAGCAAAATCCGGAATAAAAAAGTTGTTTAACTAGGCATTGATCATGCCTGTTAATCCAGAAATAAGCTTAATCTGCATTTGGAAAACTATCCCTTTATGCACAACACAAATTCAAAAAGGTGATGCACATGTCAAACCTTAAAGGACAATTTCCCTATTTTTCAAGAAGATATTCTTTCTTAACATGAAAGTATATTGGCCTAGAGACATAATAATCCATGATTCTGGTTCCTTTAAATAGGCATTACAGACTTCAGTTGACCATTGAGGGTGAAAAGAAAATTGATGGTGGTTGTCCACATGGGTAAAGCATGATCCATATTTTAAATCAGAAAATCAAAAGCAATTTTGACGTAGACAAAGATTCAGCTAGAAAAGGGTTTGAATACATCTTTGGCAACAGATTACAGACTCTTGATTATAGCTTCTCTTGGGCCCTTCAACATTTTCAGGGTGAGAAACAATCCAAGATAAAGATGAAAGAAAGGGAAATTCTCCTTTGAACATGTTTACTGGAAATTAATTCACAAAGGCATAGGGGAGGAATAAGTGAGATTTGTGGTAGATGACAGTTTAGTGAGATTCGTAGTAGATGACAGGTGAGTGAGATTTGTAGTAGATGACAGTTGAGTGAGATTTGAAAAGCGATTAAAATAAGTGAATGAATTTGGTTACTGACACTGTGCATGAAAAGCATTCCTTTCCTTATCGTGCGAAGACAAAACATTCCGGAAAGTATAGAGAGAAATCCTAAAATCTGCATACTGTAGCTATCATCATGCGATCAAGTCCATAATCAACCCGATAACAGACCAGCAAAATGCTTTGCTTTCTAGCTCATCAGCGAAACGTTTTAAACACATCTTGATCAGTTTAGTAAACTTACAAATCCCATGGCAACAAATCTGTCTCATCTCATGCTCTCCCATTTTCGCTTTTTAAATAATACTTTAAAACAGTTTAGAGAGGGCACCTGGCCTAGATTGTTTAACTTCCAAAGGTTTGTAGGACCATTCGCTGAAATATGAAACTGCCATTGTTAAATGAGGCATTTCTTGGCCAGAGAGGCCAGTTAAAACACGGCCATAAAACGTTAAGTAGAAGAAAACATGTGTGGCGAGCGGACTACTTATTATCCTACTGACCTGAAGGTATTAACAGCTTCACCTTGGCTGCATTTAGATTTCACTGAGGTAACTAGGAGTGCTTTTCATTTTTATGGATCGCCCCCACAACCACGCATGAAGAAACACGGGAGAGGTTGAACTGGGGAGAGCATTCGGCCAACGCTGCCCCAAGCATGACCGTGGGAGTCGGCTAAACAGCAACAAATGGATCAGGGCCCCAGCTGGGAGTGAGAAGCCATTGAAAAGAGTAGGGGGACCTTCTTTTCAACGCGGGACACAAAGTTAGAGGCTTTTCGCTGACAAGGTTCACACAAACTCACCGAAAATGTTTCAGGGAATAAAGTGTGAACAGTTAGGTTTCATCTAACAGGGTTGGAGTCAAATAAATTCAGTTGGTAGACGGAAAGTTAAATCCTTTTCTCCCCATTATCTCCAATGAAATAAAAATGGAATTTAATTTCAAATGTCAGTTTATTTATTTAATTCCTGAGCTGAAATGCAATTGACTCAAACTCCGCTTCCTAGCCAAGAGATCTAGGCCTGTGGTTTTGATTAACTGTGCAGCAGCATCTATGGGTGTTGTGAAGCTGCAAAGCCAAGGCTGAATGCAGTACTTTAGTGCTGTGCTGTTCCGCATGCCATAGCTTGTACCTCATCAGAAGAGGGATACTGATAGCTATAAGAGGCCTGGAAAGAACAAGATAAATTTAGGGGAAAATGCAAATAGAAAGAGAGTGTAGCTGGAGAAGAGAAACAAAAGCATACAAGGTAAGAAGAGAGCAAAACAGAAAAAGGCTCCCAAAAAGGAAGAAAACTAAATCCATCAACATAGATGCAAAAACATTATATTAACCAAAAAACATACTTCAATTAATTTGTGTACTCAAAATCATCCAAACAAAAGGTCTGTGAAATATACAGTATTTCTATTTCAGAGAACCAGATTAACCCTTGTCCAAGACAACTAAGTGACACTCAACAGAGGACCCACAGAAATGCATTCTTAGTTGAGGATAAGGGTTAATCAAGGTCCAGGAAATACAGTCAAACTACTGAAGGTATACAATGCTAAACCACAGTGTCAGGTCTTAAGGTGTAGCCCTGAGGTGCGCCTCACCAGGAGGGACATGAGGAACTTGTGCAGGTAGATAACCTGGATGCAGCCCAGCCTCATGGTAACCTTCCCATCCACCTTGGTGGTGTCAGAGTAGCCGTCCCCCTCCGTAGCGACAGGGTACAGGGACAACATGAAGCTGAAAACCTCCTCCCCCACGATGGATACAGCCTACGGGACACAGCAGAGGAGGTATTTTGATTAAAATCCCACACATTCCAGTGTTAACTGAACTTGTGTACAGCTCAGTGAAGCCTCTCCAACCGTGCATTATATCAACTACGTTCATTCATTAGGTTGCATTAGCTAATGAATTAACGTACCGTTCCTCACTAATGATATGAGCATTTACATAATATACATTTGGGAGCGGATTACTCCCATCTGTAATAGTCTGTGGCAAGTCTACCTTTTTGTGGATGGTTTTCGGATCTACGTCCATCACGACAATGTCCCTGAGCCTGGTGAACACGGCGGTCTCTTTGGCCTGGACCATAACTGATGCATCAATACCTGAACAGTCAATAAGTGATGTCAAGAACACTCTGGTCTAAACGAATAATACACCGATCACAAGCGAAGATAACAAAAAATTTACTTTGGCGGCCAACAAGTTTTGTTGTTGCAGAAGCAAATGAATTTGTTTCAAAAATAAATACCAATCTGAGCCCGCCTGCCTAACTCACCCTGTATTCTGATATCAGCAATGCTCCTTCGGTCGTCACACACCTCCACTCGGAATGAACCCAGCATAGCAAACAGCTTGAAGTTGAAGACGTTGGTGTCCTTTGCTCCTCTTGACATGGTCCTCCCCAGCCCGGCCTTCTCCACCTGTTTCCTGGTCTCCCTGTCCTTGGGGGCTGAGAGCTCCTGGGGAAGGGCTGTATTCAGGTAATTAATGGTGGAGAGGAGAGCCTTGGTGTGGAGGAGGAGGTCCAGGGAGGAGAATTCCACCTGCAGGGGAAACCATTACCATGATCCCAGATACAGTGACATTCATTCAAAGGTACCTAAAATCAGACTAAGGCCATTTGTTTGGTAGTATGCGTTCATTTGTAAAAAAATTAATAACAATAACTATATCAATTCACAAATATACTTAAAAAAAGACTTTTGAACAGTACTGTAGATGATGGAGAAGAGAGCATTGGTGTTGAGTTACAAAAAAACCCAACAGAACAAATGAGTTACATCATAAGCACAGGACGTTCCTCTATCATACAGGATTTATACCAGGATTATCAGGAGCTCATAGTAAATAAATCCAGGTTATACAGGCTACATGAGGAGGCACAGTATTTCACATTGGCACAGTAAACAAACACATGAATGCCACAGCTAATCCCACTGGCACATTGCTACAAATAAACACACTGTTTACTTACATGAGCCTTACATCAGGAAAAGCCCTTTATTACACAGGTACACACTGGTTCACAACATGTCCACATTAAATAAAAATGCACAATCTACCGCTTTCTAATATCAACACATCTGTACTCTCATACATATGAATGTTTGGTCCAATGTCAATCTTTGCGCTGTAATCTTTGTGCTGTAACGGCAATATTATTTTACAGTATGTTATACTGATTGTTTTTGTAGATATACATACCCTTCATTTGTAATAGCTTTTATTGCGAGTGCTACGTTGTAAACATTAAATCAGACCATTAGCACTGGGACCTTTCCTCCAGCATCATAATGACCAGCTATCAATTTGACAACAAGATCATAAAGTATTTTTAAGGATCACTGAACAGTGGATGAAGAGAGAGAGATGTATATATACAGAGAGAGAGAGTATATATGCATTTGAGCCAAAGCGTGCATAATTCTGGGTTTGCTATACATATGGGGATCAGAAGTCTGTTGTAATTTTTGTTGTAGATTTTAACTTTTGGTCAAATATTAACTTGACCTCCCTGAAACATTTCCTGTTTTCTTGGTCAGCAATGCCAATTTATATTTTATCCATGTACTGCAGAAATCTGAAAGCAGAATACCTCTCCCAGTGCCTGGTATAAAACTAGGTTGTAATCTAGGATTTATTTCCTGTGCTTGCAGCATTTCATATTTTGTCAGTGCAAAGCAGACCCATGCCTTGATGCAGCCATCACCATGCTTCAATATTACACAGGCAGTGGCTTGTGATGGATTTGTACCATATGAAAACAACAAAAAACATCCTGAATCATTTGTATTCATTGAGACCTGCACTGTAAGCATTACATTGGGCCGTGAGAACAGACACCAAGCTTCAGTCATTTTTATCATTACGGCCTGACATTAATTTGAAGACAAAATTAAAGAATCTCTTCAGGGACCAGTACATTCGGAGGCCAATAGGCAGAAAGAGACTGACAGAGAAAGAGAGAACCGTTTGGTGTTTTATAAAAAGCATAAAGTTGTTTCTCAGTAGCGGTTTGTATGGTTAATGTTAAATAATCCCTTTGTGATCGTTTTTACTTCGGAATTCAAGAACTTGCAGTATGACTGAAGCTTCTGGAGAAGCTTGGAGTTTTTCCAATGGGTTTAAATCTGCACTTTCCAACTATCACAATGGTTTGAGTGTAAGGGGATACACTTTACTCATTGATCACACTTAAACTGTTTAAAAACAGAACATAATAAATTAATCTCGTCAGTTCTGAAATGACCAAGTGAAAACAGTCCTTGGAGTTTTGCAATGAGAGTACAATTAATTTAACTACAATCAATATAACAGCCATTAATTTTGGTAGAAAAACTAAAATTGTCCCCCAACAAAGTCAAACCAACTGAATAACTTATTTTTATTTTCCTTATTAAAAAAATATATTGTCTTTGAAAGAATCATTAATCTCAAAACAATCATTACAAAGTGAAATTAGAAACACGCTCCAATACAGTATGTCTCTATACTAATCTCCAATAAATCAATATACATATAAACATACATATTTCAGAAAACATCATATAACGAGGCCTTGAGGAAGTTATCTTATAACAGGCTCTGTTAAGTACTGTTGAAGCAAACAAACTACATCCTGACATTTTGGTCAGGATGCCCTGTTGACAGATTCCTGTTGACAGGAACATAACCCTTCCAGTGCCTGTAAGCGTTTGGCTTGGGTAATCCGGGGTTAAGTTTCTCACATACCTTTAATGTTTGTTCTGTGTTGTCAAACATGGTTTTGAAATTCGGCCCATTGATATCAGCCTGTAGACAGATGTAAAAAGTACACAAACACTCACTGCTCTGGAAGAACATTGCTTAATTCATGACATCATCAAATTAAACACTTTTTTGATTTGAGACCACAACCAGGAACACATAACAAAGGGCTCATAGTAAAACGCTACCTACTTTGGTGTACTCCACCTTGAGCAGGTCTGACCCCTGTTTGTCTGACGAGCTGATCAGGTGTAGAGGTTGATTATCGGTGTCTGGAAATAAACATACTCAAGTCAGCAAAGATTGTTTTGCTCTGCCTCCAATAAATGTGTGATTTTAATTAGGGTCAACATTAATGTTGGCATTTCCTGTTTATGGAAACCCATAGTCCATTGTAACCTGCCAAAGGCAAACCGAAGCTCACAACGAAACCAGACTCCCAGGTCCATTACGTACTGAAGCAGATGGCAGCCAGGCTAATGCTGCAGTTTGACACTTTGTATCTCAACATATTTCCAGGCTACTCCGTGGGCAGGATGAGTTTATGGTGAGGGCAAGGGTCAGGTTCAGGCACACAGCCCGCTTTGGGTTACTAGTACCTCGTATCTCATAGTAGTCCAGGCCAACCCTGCGGAGGTAGGAGGTCATGGTGAGGTCAAAGGTTCTCATCTTGCCCTCGGCCCCCAGCTGAGACACGCTGAGCGCTAGCACAGTGTTCTCCTGGTCAGCTTGACGGGTCAACTCCAACAGAACCTGGAGACGAGAAGGCAGGCCACACCTTAATAAGAACAAGATGGGATGTGACGCTAACCGTAACCCTATAGGAACCCTAAACACAAGGGACAAATATACAAATACAACTTCCCACCCAAGTCAATGTTATTTGGTGGGTATACCAAGAATCTGTACAATAAATAAAATGTAACAAGCTTTAATCCGACAAATGTTATTGTAGTCATAGGGTGCCATATAAATAGGTATTTATGATCGAAATATTTGACGAGCTGTGCAAAAAAAAAAGATGGAAGCGTTTTGAACATAGTTCCTTCGACGTAGATCTGTCATGCTTTATTAAAAAGCGGTGGATGCTGTCGGCAGACTGTACCGCTTTAACTTCAAACTTGAACTGGACATCAGTCAGCTCCTCGGCAGTCACGGGCTGGTGGTCCTCGTCTAAAGACATATAATACTGGTCATCATCGGAGTCTGAGGAGAAAGACAAAAACATTTCAGCATAATCCCATATACAATACCAGACAAACGTTCAGACAACCATTTAGATGATTCATGTTTCGCATTACTCAAATTCATTCACAAACAAACTATAAGAATATAATGAGATAATAATAACAAAAATAACTATTAGCATAATAGTTCTAAGCAAAATGATTTATAAAAAAAAGTCTGGTAAAAAATAACTACAATGAATCATGCTCGTAATACCGAACATTATAAAACAGCCTATACAGTGACATAAAATGTCCCAGTCATTCATGATTCAGGCTCTGCATGACCAGATGATCTCTTTAATCCTTCAGGGTAATACTCTATAATGGACATCATGAAAATAAACTGTCTCATCTGGTTAAGATGAAAGAGGATCAATCGTGTCCAGCTGCTGAGGCTGACCTAAGAGAGTAGCTTTAGTATTTCGGCTGGCCCTCACCAGAGCATCAGGTTTAGAGAGTAGCTTTAGTATTTCGGCTGGCTCTCAACAGAGCATCAGGTTTAGAGAGTATCTTTACTATTTCGGCTGGCCCTCACCAGAGCATCAGGTTTAGAGAGAACCTTTAGTATTTCGGCTGGCCCTCACCAGGGCAACTCCCAGTCCTTACATTAACCACTGAGGAAGTGAGTTAATATCTGACCATAAAACAGCACATCAGTCAGGGCAGCTCAACCTACCAGTCTCTAATGCTTCTAGCAGCACTGGAGGTTTCAAACCCAGGACATTTGGTCTGGCCTTGGTCAAAGACAGCACCTGGCAGAGATAGGAAGGGCAAAGAGTTGATGGCCATTGTGGTTCATTTGATATGTAGCTAGGGAAATGCTATGGACGTGCTTCAACACGACTACATGCCAAGTGGATTATACCACCTGTACCTTCTCCCTGGGGGTGGACGGGGTGGAATCACTCTGGGGAAGGGGGATGCTATTGACCAGGTCCCACACTCCCTGGATCTTCTGGTCGGAGATCTTCACATGGAGCAGAGGAAGCTCACCAGACACCTTGAACCTGAAAAAGGATACATTGATAAAACTGAAGGAAACGCAAAATGATATTTATGGTCCTAAAAACACCGGGGAACCCAGTTGGATTCATCTTTGGTAACAGAGAAGACCTTGGTTCAGCCCTTTGGCATTCCTCATAGAAGTATAACCGGAAGACACATTTTCGAGAGATAATTCCAACTCCGGGTAACCATAAAGGGAGCGATGTTTACCAGACTAGTTTTACCTGGCCATTCTGGCATCCTTCTCCACCATGCATTTGGCCAGCTGGAGGTTGAAATCCATCGGCTGGAGGATGTGCTGAACAGAGGAGCCATGTTGCTGCGCTGCCTTCCACGCCTCACCTGGGAACACACCGGAACAGAGATGAGCCGTATCAGCAGAGCCTTGGTACCACAGGGAGGGTGGGTGTGGATTAAATCATTCCCATGGCGACGGAGGAGTCCGAGGAATACGGAAGATGAAATGGAATCTATGACCTCAATTTGAGCTGTGCAGTAGTGGAGTTTCGCAAAGGAGGGTATTTCGTGTTTGTGGTGAGGTTGTGTGTGTGTGTGTGTGTGTGTGTACGTACCTGACTTGCTGTACAGGACCTGCACACTCCGCAGCTCCAGGGAATATCTCTCGTAGGCCCGGTCCATGATCTCCTCCAGAGAACTGAAGCTGGGTGACAGTGGCTGGTTGGAGCCCTGGTCCACACTCACCAGCTACACATTATAAAAACACAGGAGACGACGGAGCACAACGGGTTTCTGCGGTCATTACGCCTGTACATAACTGCAATACAGCTTAACCTACAGAAGTCAATGAATCAAATCGCCTGCTCTCACACGTTAACATCAAAAACAACCATTATCACATCAGATTTGGGGCAGCTCCCGCCAAGTATGGTTGAAGCATTTGACTGGCAAGCTAAAGGCAAGGGGAAAAAATCTTTCATTCTTCCCTTGAGCAAGAGCATAAAGCTAACGTCTACAGTAAGTCAGTCTGGATGAGAGAGGCTGCGAGACGTAAATGGATGTCCTCCGTTCTTACCTGCAAACTACCGAAATCTATGATCATCAGGTCAGACTTTGCACTGAAGAAGCCAGATTTTGGCAACAGAAGGTATGAAGGCTTTAAATCGATCCTCAGATCCAGTATCTTACGGGTCTCTATGATGTGTGACAGACCTGCAGGGAGGAGGATGGTACTTCACTTGACATTCCTGGCAGTGCATAGCTCAGCAAAGACATGTTTTCAACAGCTGTAAAGAGGTTTTAAGAAGACCTTATAAAGCCTTTCTGAATGCATACATAAGGGCTACTAACTAAATATATAACAACTTTGAACAAGTAACAAATAAAAAGGAAAAACCTGAATGGATGCAAATGCGTCCATACAGATGCACCACATGAAGCAATTAAGCAGTTCACATCCCATCATGCACTGCGGCAGGTATGTAAATGCTGAGCAGGCCCAGTTCACCTCCCATCATGCACTGCGGCAGGTATGTAAATGCTGAGCAGGCCCAGTTCACCTCCCATCATGCACTGCGGCGGGTATGTAAATGCTGAGCAGGCCCAGTTCACCTCCCATCATGCACTGCGGCGGGTATGTAAATGCTGAGCAGGCCCAGTTCACCTCCCATCATGCTCTGCGGCAGGTATGTAAACGCTGAACAGGCCCAGTTCACATCGATTTTGGATTCACATCGACTTTGTTCCATCTCTCCAGTAGAGGCCCAGAGACTCGTGGAATCTATGCAGACCCATTCAAGTTGTCTGGGCGGCTTGTGGCCCAACTCCTCACTTTACATTGGGTTTTTCCTCTTTCACCCATCTGTATAAATTTACCCACCAGTGGCAGTTTTCTCCTTGATCTCCTCCAGTTTGGAGAGAGTCGCCGAGGTCAGCACCTCCAGGTCCACTCCCTTCCCGGTCTTGAAGAACTCTGCCATGCAGTTCACTGTCAACTAACACAGAAGGGACAACATGCAGCTGATTCAACAACTGTCAGACAGAGCCAGAGCCGGCTGACAAAAAGCCATAGAGTGAGAGACTGTTGAACCAATAACAATTAACAACAATAATTGTATAACAATAATGTAAACCAGTTATTTTTTCACCACCCTATAAACTACTACTTCAACAGGCAATCAAATAAATTAGCAATCGTATTACTTTTCAAACTGTAAATTCCGATCACACGCAAACTATCATAATGAATCAAAAGGCCTTTTATCAGTGGTCTGTATCAATACATTTCAATAAGCCGCGGCCAAAGACTGCATCCAGGAAACAAGAAAAAGTGTGTTAAATATAATTAAACCATTTGTGTGTAATTATTATTTTGTGTTTATTTCAACACAAATTTGAGGAAAATGGTTGTGAGATGGAGATCAGCAGCCAGAGAGGGATGTTCCTGGGTGCGTGCGTGCGTGCGTGCGAACAAGATACCGAGTCGTAGACGATCTCCACTGGCTGAGAGTGCACCCTCAGCAGCTGGTCAGCCGGACTGTCCTCTGGGTTGAGCTCAAAGCGGATGGACAGCAAGGAGGAGGTGGAGTCGCCTACAGAAGCTATCAGGGATGGGACGGCCCCCTGCTGCAGGAGGCCCGTCACGTACCAGTGCTCCAGCGCTGCCTCCACCCTGCCGGAGGAGTGGGGAAGACGAGGCGGACGGAGAGGCGGTGAGAGAGACAAAACCACAAGGCTAATTACTAGCCGCTCTCCATAAATGTCTCTAATTGTTTTGGTTAGCGTGAAGATACTTCAGGACACATATATGGGAGATCGGGAAACATTTCAGGCGCAACGTACGCCTCCTTGTTGAAGAAGTAAAAGGAAGAATCCGGGCTTTTAGGTAGCAGTTGCAAGGCCCGTATCTGACACAACCTTAACAGAAGTAACAGACCTTCAGTCCACCAGATGTCGGCAGATAATTGGAGGAAAACCAAGGTCTTCAATATCCGCGGGGCATGTCCTCTCACACGGTCACATGACAGGCGTGATTTTGTTATTATTGACTCTCGATTTCATATTGTGGTACAAGGTGTCGTATACCACAGCTTTTGCCCAATTACAATTCAGGATTGGAACCAACCAGTTGGTAGTACAACATACTGCGTCGTAACCCTTAGAAGTGATGCGATTACTATGCTCAGATGACATGGGAGAAGAAGGAGTCCAGTGTTTGACTGCTGTTGTTGCCCTGTTAATTGAATCGGGGTGTTGTAATCGCCTGCAGATGTATGTTAAATGGTCTGGGGTACTTTACACAAGACACCTGCTTTTAAGTGAACCTGAAGGGCGAAACACAATTGAGTCTCTGGTGACAGCCGGTGAGCATTTGGTTCTTGCAACGTTATTATAACATACCGCACCATCCATCGCAGTTCATCAACACAGAATCAGATAAAAAGCGCTTCTGCAAAACGATGCCTGGTTGAAGCGTTGTAGATTAATTCACGGAGTCTATTTCCGTCATTGGCAAACGCATTGCAGAGAGCTTGATACCAATAAAAAAAATCTAATATAGATTCCATAATCACCCCAATAATCTAAAAACCAAGATGGGAAATCGGGATCAGTGAAGCATTTTAGGATGGTTTAAAAAACAAACATCCAGTTGCCAATAGAACTAAGTTAAAAAAGTGAACGTCTCTTAAGTGTTCCCGTTTAAGAACCCTGGAGAATGCAATGAAAAATACAAGTTGAATCTGGTTGGTCACCACTGGAGTACTTCAAATGCTTGGTACGGCTGAGGGGCCCCGATGAGGGGTTTGGGAAGCACTGTAATGCAGGGTCCTTCTGTTGTCCGTGTTAAGGTCAGGGCTATTAGGTGCATTTCTTCTAGGTAACAGAGTTCATACACACTTCCTAAATGGCTTGCTATGCCCTATGTAGGGCACTGCTGCATTAATGCTCGTTGGCTGACGTTGCTGCAGGGCGTCTGGCTCCTGTTGTTGCATAGTTAATTGAATCTGGGTGAAATGGAGACGATGCTTTCAGATGTATGTCAAAAGGTCAGTGGTATTTGACACAGAAATATCCTTTGTTTTCACTCAAGACAATATGCTTTTAAAGGGCAGTGGGCATATTTGCTCGCCGGCTAACAGCGTGTTCTGGTAAAAGACGCAGTAGTCTGGTTTCCCAGTATAACTTAAAACCAGAAAAGGAAGCAGCCCAGCTTAGTTCAGGGCTTATTGTTGCCCACACAGGATCCAAACCCAGGTTTTCCACATGAGAGGTCTTCAACCAATACGCCACATGTTTACCAAGTGTCAGTATAGCAGCGACATTACAAAAACTCTGATAGCCAGACTGCCCCCGGCAACCAAATGGATTGGGTGTAGCCTGCTTTCTCAGGCTGTTTCTCACTGTGGTGGAGACTGATGGATGGCTTTGGTTCTGGTGGGTTTGTGATTATTTCAGAGGGGACAAACAGACTCACATGAAAATGAGAGAGATCGAGAGCAATAGAGAGATAGCTAGAGAGATATCGAGATGGATATAAAAAGTATACACACCCTGTTAAAATGCCAGGTGTTTGAGACAAAAACATTTGACAACGACATAAATCATGTCACAACTTTTTCCACCCTTAATGTGACCTATAACATGAACAATTCAACTGAAAAAAACAATTAAAATCTTTGAGGGGGAAATAAAATAAAAATAAACTCACAATAGAGATAGACAGAGAGATAAAAGATATACAGAGGGAGATCCCTACTGAGATGGAGGTAGACCTACTTGATGGCCTGGGCCCCGGGTCTCTGGGAGACAGTGGTGCTGAGGTCAATCATCTGGATCTTGAGGATCTCTGGAATGTTGGGTTCCTCTCTCACTGTGATGGATGTACGGAACAGCTTGAAGGTCACAATCACGGCTACATACTGGAGGACAGACAAAGATACACACACGTAAACACAGGTAAACACTCGAACGTGTAAACACACACAGAATATATATATATATCCTGTAGCTGCAAAACAACCGAACCATCTGATTGGTGGCAGAACCCGTGGGGTTGGTTCTCAGCCACAACTAGCACAGGAATTGGTTAGAGTGGATCCAATCACATTCAGACGTCCCCTAAACGACTGCAACTGAAGGGGAGACAGACGGAAACACACAAGACACCAAAGAAGCCCAAGGGACTGAACTGGGGTTCCCAGGACACTGACAGACCGACCTGTTTGGGCAAAGTCAGGTTGTGAGAGCTGCCACTGTATCCGATGGCGGTGTAGAGTTTGGCCTTCTCTTCAGCCGACATCAAGTCTTCAATGGCTGTACCTGAAATGGCATTGGGTGGAAGACGCAGCGCCAGTTAATGTTGAACCTAGCTTTCATCAAACCAGATAAGGTCTTCATCTTGACATTACAGGAAAACACGGTGAAAGGTACCTTTAAAATGCTTTTAGCTTAAAAAGTCATACTAATCGTGTGTATATGTGTGTGCGTGTGTACAGTAAGTGTGTGTCTGTAACTTACTCTTTTCCTCTGTGCTGTCCTGCTCCTGCTCCTTCTTCTTTGCCTCCTTCTTCCCGAAAAAGCTACTGAAGAACCCTCCACCCTGCTTGGGAGCCACTGCGTCTTTCTTAGCCACCACCTTCTGCCCTGACCGGATCACCTATGAAGCCGTGTATAGACACAGAAACACATTGACAACAGCTGACAGAATGACTATTCTGTCAGCATACCACAGTATGCCGGAAGTGGTTGTAGAGTTCAGAACCAAAAAAGCATTGTGTTAAACTGACTTATTCAGTTTACTGCCACCAGAAATAGCATCTATGAACTATGGCTTTTGCCACAGGCTATTTAAACAGCGTATTAGCCAGTAATTGGCTTACTAGAATCTACTAACTTCCTATTAATAGTCATAAGAATTGAGCAATTGCTAGCGTGACTAAAGATAAATTTTACACTGCCAGAGCCATTTCATTTAATGACACAAAAACATTAGGTTGTCTTTCATTCGTGAATGACATTGATACACAATCTGTCAATAAAGGTTACAGTAACTAACTTTTTCACCAAGTGAAAAGACGAGAGTCCACTAGAAATAGTCATAATACCGTATAACCATAAACAGATTCAGTTCAGTCTTACTATAATGTAGCTTCTGAATGTATACTTCCAAAAGGCTTACTATAACGTAAATAGTGAAAGTTATAGCCAGCAATGTCTTTGTCTATCCGGAACAAATCCAAATGCATACCTTGATTTGACTGCAAGGAGATTCGATCGCGGGACCTATCGCTGGCAGGTGTGCTTCCCTAACCACTACGCTATTTAACAAGGTAGTCAGTCAGTCAGTCAGTCAGTCAGTCAGTCAGTAAGAGACATTCACTCTTCTTGGGCGGCTCCGCATACGCGGTCTGGCAATAACTGACTAAACTGCAGGAACCACACAAACCTCCATCTGTGCTTGCTGCCTGGCTAAGGTGATGTTGAACACATCCAGGCTCTTCTCCAGGTCCTGAATCTGCCTCTCCTGGTCGTCTCTCAGCTTGCCGGGCGGCGTCAGCAGCTTCGCCTTGTAAGACGCTTTGTAGGCTTTCAGTGTTTGCCGGTGCTTCTTGATGTTGGACCACGACCACATGCGGTTGAAGCGTCTGATGTGGACCTCCAGGACACAGTTCAAACAGTACCTCCACCTGGACAAACACCACACACAGTTCACATACAGCAGTTACAGCACTGCCGTGTGGATCATGTCAATATCCCCAGTCGAAAACAATAAACACCACTACGAAACCCAATAAATAAGGTTTCCTATTCTGAATTTCTGAAGAGTTACCCATATTTTCTGCAACTCTAATTAGTTTTCTGATCAGATGTAGTTGAAATGGGGTTCACCCCAGACAAACATCACACCAACTGAGATACCGGAGAAGGGAGACGGCCTCACCATTGTTTGGCGTTGGTGTGTATAGGGACGTCAGGTCTGTACTTCCTGTATGGTCCATTCTTCACCATGTAGTCTATAGACTCCAGCAGGTCTACCATTGTAAGGTACTAAGCAGTAACAGACATACATAAGAAATCATTCTATAGAATCCATATAACACATAGGAAAACAGTCTATAGACTCCAATGGGTCTAGAACGGTGGTTACTAAAAAAAGTTATAGACCTAGATATCAGAATGTAGACTCCAACACGTCCACGTTAAGGAGGAATATTGTACAATAAGCACCGGGTGACCGGACTCAAGTGAGGAGAGCAGCTGTTCATTTCTACAGCAGTGTGAGAAGCTGTATGCTAATGTTGAGAAATTACTGGCACAGATGGCTTCCAGGAAGCCATGTCCGTTGACGCATTGTGTGGTCTGGCTTAGACCTGGGTTAAATAAATGCCAAGTACTACGTGTGAGGTGCATATGATTGGCTGGATCCAAATCCGCCTCAGGCACTTTTAAGTATCGACTATGCATTTGTGCGGGGCAACAGTAGGTCTATATTGGAAGTGTCATTTAGCAGTGTTGTCGAGTATGTATATAAAGGAGAACATAAAAACACTGTGTGTGTGTGTGTGTGTGTGTGTGTGTGTGTGTGTGTGTGTGTGTGTGTGTGTGTGTGTGTGTGTACCTGTGGTTTGGTCATCTCTATAGCTATATTCTGAACCTCCAAATATAAATTGGCTTTTGGGGTCTTCAGCTCAATCTCAGCATTGGGGTTGATGACCATTTTAGCCGAAGCAAAGATGGGTTTAAAAACTGCAGAGAGAAATTCAGGGAAAAAAAGAGACACACATCTTATTCCAGGGCTGCCTAGATGGTTCTGGTGGACTGGTCCACTTCTGGTCTTCATTCCCTCCTAATCTAATGCTGATATAACCCTTCACAGACACAGATTTAGCCTAGTCTTGGATGAAGAAAGCATTAGGCTTCTCAGTCTCACATCTCAATCTGTTTCTTATTTTAATTGGGCCTCCATTAAAAGAACGGGGATTAACAATATTTGTAAAGCAGACAATTCAATAACACATTTAAGCCTAGTCAATGGAGATCATCAATGAGACATGCTTATAATCCAGGACTAGAATTAATCTGTGTCATGGAAACCGGCCAATAGTGCCAGACACAGACGCAGATTAGAGAGAAGTCCAGACAAACATTAACTCCATTCATATTAACACTGGCATGCTATTAAACTGTCACCAATCTCGCTTTCCTCTGTCTGTTTCCCATGTTTATGGGCTTGGGAAGATAAGCGGACATTTAAAACAGATCTTTTTGAACAAAAGTTAGTTGATACAGTTTGTGTCAACAGGGTGTGAAAATATATTAAGGAATCAAACAAAAGGATAAATATCAATGGTATGCTGTCCTGGCTTGGCTAGTTTGACAAGGAAGGTAACAAAACGTATATAAATAGTAATAAATAAATGAATAATTATTATTATGAACATAATTATTAATTCAGTATTTTAATAACATACTATATTGGTAGTCTTTCAGTTCTTGGTCCTTAGTACTGATGCCGGCCTTCAATTTTTCCTAAAAACAACGAGAGAGAGACAGAGACAGACCGAGTGATGGAGATAGAAACAGACAGAGAGAAGAGGATGATAATTAAAAGCATGACAAAGTGCATTGAGGGAAGAGGCAACAACACTACAAAACAACAGGCAGCCATTTTAGAAGCCGTCTCCAGTTCTTTCACATGGTCTCGTTTCTCCACAGCTCTGATATACCGAGAGCACGGACTCCAGAACCATGACATTTCCCTTTTCCACCCTGACCTATATCGCCCATCACGTGTCCCTGGTATGTTCTAGGTGCGTCAGCCATCTATTTCTCCTGTGGACCCAGTGTGTTTGTCCAAAGCCTAATAGCTATTAAGACAACATTGCACAAGCGCAGACTCCACAATTAGCCACAAACACACACAAAGACCCACACACACATCCACACAAAGAGGGGGTGGTGGTGAATCAGCGTCGTGACGCAGGACGACCCTGGTAGACCGCGCTCCTAAATCAGCCTTTTAATAAAAGATGGGCAGAACGTCCACAGATAAGTGGCCATCTGCAGACGGGGCTGTCAAGATTAAACGCTGCCGTGTGATTCATTCAGCACTGCTGGATCGGACCCATGGGGGCCACAACCCAGGGATCGCGAACAGAACCCGGGAGGGGGTTCCTCCAATACTCTGGACAGACGGAGCAGGGTACTGACATTTTTTAGAACTGTGACATCGCTGTAAACAGAAGAGAGGAACAACTGACAGGGCCCTTTCTGAGAGAACGTGAATACATTAATATATGACATCTACAGTTTGATTCCAGTTCCTCCTAATCTCCTTCATTAGGTCACTTAACCAACGTCTTAGCGGCTGGGTAAGTTCTCCTAGTCGCATTGTGCCAGCGTGTCAACAGCACCCAGTCCTCACCTGGTCTTAACTACCGCTGGCTACATCACACCCACCTGACTGACAGCAGGATGGACTCTGTTTTATGGTGATGTTTATGCTAGGCAGGCAGGAAGGGAGGGAAATGACATGCAAATGTTTAGGCTATAATCAGGGGAAGAAAGAAGCGTATGAGAAGATACAAGGATGAGGATGTTTAACGGCTTAGTGCTAGGTGTTGGTGCCAAAAACAGGCTACCATGCTATGAGAAGGCTCGGGGTGTTATTCAACGGGCAAACATGGAATCCTGCGTCTTCAGCGCAACAAATTCTTGAAACGAATCTGGGCCCTTTATATTTTTCCAAACACCAAATATACATTTTTGATTTGACATCTTTTTTTTACAGGACCAAGAAAACTGAGGACATTAATCCAGTTCTTAAAGCATCGCACAGGCAGTCAGGTACAGTATAGATTTTAAAGTGGGGCTTTTAGTTTATAAATCATTAATTGTTTTAGGCCCCAAATACATTTCTATATGTTTGAAGAATATAAACCGATCCATGAACTCAGGTCAGCTAGACTAAACTAAACATGGTCAAATTGTACTTAGCCGTAATGCTGCTCACAACTGGAATAATCTACCAGAAGATCTTAGACGTGCTCCAAACGTCTCTATTTTTAAATCCAGGTTGAAAAACCCTTCTCTTTTCTCGTGCCTATGACTGAGCTCTTAAACTTAACTACACTGTTAAACCTTACAGCTTTTATAGGTTCCTATGGTTTTCTCCTGTTTTTTTCATTCTATACATTTTATTCTATTTTCTTATTCTATGTTTTATTATTAGGATGTGGTTTTGATGTTTTGATGTGGGTATTGGCTGTTATGCTATTGTATTTGTATATCTTTTTTTTCCCTTTTCTTTGTAAAGCACATTGAATCACATCTATGTATAAATTGTGCTATTTAACAAACTTGCTTGCTTTCATATTCATACAATTGTATGAGAGAAGGACATTGTCCCGGCATCCAGTGGAAGCAGGTACCACCATGAGGCTTTCTGGACAACAAAGCTCTAACTGGGCTGGCTTGGACCAGAACTAGCGTATGGGTGGGATGGCTTTAGAGACCTGTTTGGGCAGGGATGTGCATTTTAAATCTGTTGGCACTCAAGCGGTGGAGGACCTTCCGTGAATCCAAACCTGCGAATCCAAGTGGAGTTCACGGTGGAACAGGTTGTAATGGAGAAAGAGTTGGTGTTCATGATAGTTCTGCAGAGGCCCAGTTAACAGTTGCAGTAGTCCAGACGGGATATGACCAGTGCTGGGAAACTGAATTAGTGTTCGTGTAAAAGAGTACAAACTGGGACCATTAAGGTACCCTAATATAGATGGCGAAGTCACATCCACTCTATAGCTTCTCAACAGGAATAACGCTCTGACCAATGCAGGTAACCATTTCCTTGGATCTTTCTGGACGGACCCAAACCGACATAGAACATGCAGAACAGTGTTGCAGACCAATGAAAACATTTTGCTGAATGAATTCTCCACCCAACGCAAATGGATCTTGTGTATCACGCCGTAAATTCAGTAGGCACCCATTTTATGGACAGCCCCGTGGGCATGCCGGGTATAGAGCCTATCACAGTGCATCTTTACTCAGTTTCCCAAAACAGCCATGTGTCAGGCAGAGATTACATTCGTATAGAGCCAAGTGCGCAAAAGACGTTACAGAGACGAATGCTTTCCTGACAGTTTTACAAATGCCCATGATCAGGTCATTATTAGCCAGACTGACCCAAGCTGATTGCTCTGTAGCTCCCGCCGTGTAACAACCAACGCTATCCACCCGCCAGCCAAGCCAGACTGTACGCGGAACTAGTTGTGATAATCTTAGAAAGCTAGTTCAGTATATTTTCTGGGTATTAACTACTGATTTTGCAGTGTTCGCTAGCACAGCGCTGATTGGTATTAAGGGGTACTAATCCTTGTGCCACGTTTGGCACAGCGAGGAGAGGCACTGCTGTAGCCGTTCCTTGACAGTCGCCGAGAGCGATGGTTAATGTGTGACACTGAAGTGTCGCTGATTTTAATGACGATTCAGTCGACGCCCCAAGAATGGAAAACATCGACGCTTAAACAGCCTTCAGGTCGCTGGTGTTGCGTCATCATTCTCTACGGTTACGTGACACCAACCAGCATCTGTCCGCTTCCACACACACACACACACACACACACACACACACACACACACACACACACACACACACACACACACACACACACACACACACACACACACACACACACACACACACACACACACACACGGCTATAAAACGACACCATGTCGCAGCTACTGACAACTGCACTGATAGCAGAGATAGAGGCCCAAATAGTTTCCTGTTCGCCCACAGGGCTCCATACAAGGAAGGGAACTCCATAGGGAGCAGGGTGCTGGGAGAAGCACAGCCTACCGATGTCGTGTGTGTATATATTATATATACAGCTACGTTTAGCAGAACGAAGAGTCTTTACGAACGCGACGTAGTCAGCAGTTTGTGAGTGTCTTTTTAAACTGGTTTCATCAGGGGCTACACATGAACTAGCAGACCCAGTCAGATGATAAGAGACGTGAAAGCTGTAGGACAGTGAAAGGATGGAACGACTTAAGATTCACAACCAAATCCTATCCAGGTCTGGAGTGAATACCACAGAATGGATTAACTGATTCAGAAGCAAGCAAGCATATCAGTAGATTATTGGTTTATCCAGCTGGACATCCCACAGCTAACTTAGAATTTTACCTTGTATATTTATACTGACTTTCCACTTTTTGTCTAAGTAGATCAGTGGTATTCAAACTCAAACCATGAGAGTTCATGTGAAAAGCTGAAGTAAATACAAACTGAGTCCCACCTAATTTCTGCAAGCCACATCCCCAACACTGCAACAGGCTTATTCAAAATGAGGGGCACACGCGCACACAAACACGCACGCACACAAACACGCACGCACACAAACACACACGCACGCACTTCACGGCAACTGCCCACCAGCACAAGTTACTGTTGCTGCAGAGCTGAGGGAATAATCCTCATCCGGTTCTCCATCCACTATGTATGGTACGAATCCAATCACACCCCTACACCTTTTCATCATCCCTGTGGGAACCTCAAAAAAACGTATCTTCAAAATCCTATTTCTCAAACACATATCCTAACCTTATATCCTAACCGCTCTCATTTCCACTTACAGTAAGTTATGGTAATCTTCTGCCTCAATCTTTGCCCCGATACAATAATGAATTAGGAACTTACTCAGAACACCATATTTAGTCATAATTTAGGCCAAACACAGAATAAGAAGCTCTCTCTTGCGCACACGCACACGCAAAACAACACCCACTCCTCTTATGGCAACTTGACAGAGAGACATCTTCAGCCCACAACACAAAACTACATGTTTCACAAATATGACGGAGGTCTGTTTTCCAGACCCAGATTAGCATAACGTTTAGCATAAGCTAAGGGACCAAAAAGCACACCAACCAGAGACCCGTCTAACCATAACAGACTTAAGAGCAAGCCAAGCCCGGTGATGCAAGCATGACACAAGCACTACGACGGATTAGCTTTCGAATTGTCATCGTGACTGTTGTAGCGCAACATTTCCTACATGTCCTGTCCACAAGACATCCTGTTGAGGGTTTTCAGTTCGCAAGGCAGGAAACACGTGGTCAACTGGGCTGAAAACGTTCAAATACTTGGAGCGTTTAATTTATCACACCATGTGAGCCAAGTCAGCAGGGATTTGAACCCTTGTTTGAGCTTTCCAATTGGTTCCCTAGTAACAGGGATTCAGAGACAAGCATGGATTATCTAAGGGCAACGATTCAGCAAGTCAACCAAACCGTGTAACACGTGTCTAGTAACGGCTAAAAGGAGATCATTACATCAGACGGATCGGAGAGAAGAGGAAGAGAAGAGGAAGAGAGGGATAAAGTGAGGGATAAGGGGGGAAGAAGGAGTGATGAAGTGGTAGAGAAGAGAGAAAGGAGAAAGAACGGTTGAGGAGAGTATGGCTGAGTGCTACTTCAAGTGCTGCTCACTCAGCCATACTTCCACAGCAGCACAATGAACAGCTCTTAGCACAGAATATTCTAGATACGTTAGAGGCCTTGTCCCATTAGAGAATTCCAAATACGTTCGAGGCCTTGTCCCACTAGAGAATTCTAGATACGTTCGAGGCCTTGTCCCATTAGAGAATCCTGAATATGGTAGAGGCCTTGTCCCATTAGAGAATCCTAGATATGGTAGAGGCCTTCTCCCATTAGAGAATCCTAGATATGGTAGAGGCTGTGCTCCATTAGAGAATTCTAGAAATGTTAGAGGCCTTGTCCCTTTGTTATGGGAGTTGTCCCAGTTTCAAGACAAGAAAACAGCATACAGCTCTGGAAATTATTTTCTTAAAGACCAATCCAAATTTTTCTTAAATCAGCATCTCTTCATGTATGGCAGCGATTCCATTACAATGTCTGTTATATTCCAACACAGGCACAACTCATTTTACACAATGAGGTAATGATCAGGTGATTACCAGAACAAAATCTAATTTGACGAGGAAAAGTATAAAAACCACTGCTGTGGTCATTACACCCCTTTTGCAAAAGAACCAGCTGGAAGGCAAAAACAGTGCAAGTTGTACCTCAAAGTTAATTTGAATAAAAAAGAACTACTCAACATTACAAGAATTGAAAAGAAAAGCTTTGAAGAAAAGAAGAGTTAAATTCTTGCTTTACTTGCAGAGGGATAAACTGAGCGTCAGGTTGCATCATAGACAGTGATTCATAAGAACAAGGTCAAGGAACAGACATTGGGGATAACAAAGCTAGAGACTGGCAGCGGCCGAGAACGACTGTCTACTGACCGAGATGACTGTCAACTCATTCGAATGTCACTCAACAACCATAGGACGACATGGTTACCAAAAGAATGGCAAACAGCAGCTGGGGTGGAGCACAAGCCAGGATGGCTCCAAACAGCTTCCTAGAGACCAGGCTGAGGTCAGGCAGAAGTTTGCAAAAGACCATAAGAATTGGACCGGAGAGGTAATGTCCTCTGACGAGTCACATTTTCAGCTTTGCCCAACACCTGGCCGTCTAATGGTTGGATGGAGACCTGGAGAGGCCAACAAGCCAGAGTCTATTTCACCCACTGGGAAATTTGGTGGAGGATTGGTGATGATCTGGGGGTAGGGCTGGAATCGGGCAGATGTCTTTGTGAAGGATGTAGGAATCAATCCGTGTACAAGGTTATCCAGGAAAAACACCTGCTTCCAGGTGGGTTCCTCAACTCTGAGAATTGATTGTTCCAGCAGGACTATGCTCCATGCCACACAGCCAGATCAATCAAGGTATGGATGAAGGACCACCAGATCAAGACCCTGTCATGGCCAGTCCAATCTCCAGACCTAAACCCCATTGAAAACCTCTGGAATTTGATCAAGAGGCAGATGGATGGTCACAAGCCATCAAACAAAGCAGAGATACTATTTTTGCACAAGGAGTGGCATAAAGTCACCCAACAGCAATGTGTCAGACTAGTGGAGAGCATGCCAAGATGCATGAAATGCAAATATATATGCAGGCCCTGACTGAATGTCAATTGTTAACCTGTATACTACAAGTCTGTTTTGAATGTACGACTGTGTGTGTGTGTGTGTGTGTGTGTGTGTGTGTTTAGTATGCTGACTTATTTCTTTTGAAATGAATAGAGAACTATATCCTGCCATGTGAGGTACTACACAAAAGGGTTGAGTGAATGATGACGACTTGTGTGAAGACGGAAACATTTCTGACCACAATCTCCTGCCAGGATCCTCTGTAGAAGATGGGACTGTTGACGTTCCAGTAGGCACACAGACATTCTAGACGGCCCAGCTGGAAACAGAGATGGGTGTGGTTACACAGACCAATCAACAACATCAACAATACAA
>JACXGJ010007402.1:0-30653 GCA_016801105.1 Esox niger | reverse complement strand
CGTTTAAAACGATTGCTTAGACAACTGCCACATCGTCAACAACCTTGTCCTTTATTTCCACAGAGCACAGAATATAGTCGATGATGTGTTTTGGGTCCCTGCTATAGTGAAAATAGCAATGCCGACTGTCTTGAGTACAAGCTAGGACCCAGTATCTCTATTCCTGTGCTGATTAGAAATAGAAGGAACAATGTCCATGAAACTTATAAAGTCAACTTGTCTAATCTGTTAACTGGATCACGCCAACCTACTAGCCCAGAAACCCCTATTATATCTATTAAGCTGGCTTTACTTAATATCAGATCTCTTGTCAACAAATCATTCTTGGTAAATGACATTATAATATCCTACAACCTAGATTTTATGTTTCTCACTGAAACGTGGCTAACTGAAGAAAAAATTGGCTATATGAATACGTGTGGTAATGGTAGGAAAGGAGGTGGAGTGGCTGCCTTATTCAAAGATACATTCCAGTGCGAAGAAAATACATTGGGTAATTTTATTTCTTTTGAATACCTTTGTTTTACATTGAAGGGTACCCCCAAAATTTTGTTTTTAACCATTTACAGACCTCCGCAATACTCTGCAAATTTTATTGATGATTTTGCAGAACTACTTTCTGTCATATCATTTGATTATAACTTGTTTATTATTACAGGGGATTTTAACATCCACATAGACAATAATACGGACCATAATGCCAAATAACCTTTTGCACTACTTGACACTTTTGATCTCACTCAACATGTGAAAGAATGTACACACACTCAAGGCCACATTCTGGATCAGGTTGTCTCGAAAGGTCTCAATATTTCCTCAGTCGTGGTTAAACACATGGCCCTGTCTGATCATTCCTGTGTCTTTTTGAAACACTAATCACCCCGAATGTTCCAGTAAACTCTGTTTCTATTAAGAAAAGGTACATTCATGAGAGTACCAATGCTCAGTTTATGGAAGCCATAGCTATCTTTCCAACAATAAGTGCTGAATCAGTTGATGTACTCCTTGATAATTTTAATGTCAAAATATTGAATGTCATGGATCGTGTTGCACCAGTATAGGTAAAGAAAACTATGAACAAAAAGAAAACACCATGGAGAACAACCATGATGGTAAGCACTCTGAAAAGAGAATGTAGGAAAGCAGAACGCAAGTGGAGAAAAACTAAACTTCAAATTCACTATGACATCTACAAACAAAGCCTTGGTAGCTTCAACAATGAGTTACGCAGAGCCAGACAGCAACACTTATCGGGAATGATTAACAAAAATATCAATAATACACGCACTTTATTTGTCATTGTCGACAAGCTTACAAACCCAATAAAGCAGATAGCATCAGAACTCATGTCCACTGTGAATTCTTTAGTGAAAAATTCAAAGTAATAGGCGAACCATCAGCATTACACAGTCTAACAAGGACACTGCACCATCACTACGACCACCAAGTCATAACTTGGTTATTATGTCACAATTTACATTGATCATTGATAAAAAATCCCTAGAAGAAACAGTTCGTCATCTTAAAGCTTCTACATGTTGTCTCGACACACTGCCATCAGACTTTTTAAAAACAATTTTGAACTCTATAACAATGGACCTGCAGCAAGGTCAATAGCTCTCTGCAATCTGGCATTTTCCCAACATCTCTAAAAACAGCTGCCATTAAGCCCCTATTAAAAAAGAAATCACTGGATGCATCTATAATGAACAACTACAGACCTGTTTCTAATCTCCCTTTTATCGCAAAGATCATTGAGAAGGTTGTATTCAATCAGCTCACCAATTTTGTGACCTCAGGAGGTCTCTTAGACAAATTTCAGTCAGGCTTCCGACCACACCACAGTACTGAAACGGCCCTGATTAAAGTGTTAAATGATATACGGCTGTGAGCCTGTTTTTATAACAGCACTGTTTAGCATTACAGTTTTTCTAGCTTCCTTTGTTTTATATTCTATTTCTATTTTATTATTCTGTGTTATAGTTCTTCTAGCTTTCTGTTTTATATTTTATCTCAATTCTATTATCCTATGTTTTATTTTTTATGCTGTTTCTATATTTTTCTTCTTTATTTATTGTGTTATTAAATGTACATCCTGCTATATTTTACCAATTGTAATGCTAGTTCTAGTTCAGGAATAACCTCTGTGTAAACTGTTTCTGATTTTATTGCATTATTTCTATTTTCAAAGTAAAGCACATTGAATTGATTCTATGTATGAATTGTGCTATATAAATAAACTTTCTTGCTTGCTCAGGCCGGTGATAGCTGGTCCCCTCCAGGGGTGTGAGGTACGAGAGGTCGCCCCACCCCCTCGACATCAAGGGGGCTCTGGCGTACTCCGTCCGCTCTATAATTGACTTGAGATGCCAGGCCGGGGGCCTCCAGTACCTCGTGGAGTGGGAGGGGTACGGCCCGGAGGAGCGGAGCTGGGTCCCAGTGCGGGAGGTTCTGGCTCCCGCCCCTCTCCGAGACTTCCTGCACTGACCGGATCGTCCTGCACTGCGCCCTCCGGTTCGGCCCTGTGGCCGGTGTCGTCGCGCGGCTGGGGTACTGTGACAACTACGCCATCTGCTGCCCATCCTCCCCCTGCAGGGGGCAGGCTTCATCGCTCCATGTCACCGGCCATCTGACACAACCGCCTATGTCATCAATTCATCACACATGTTGTCTTGTTTAGCGCACCTGATCATCATCCACAGTAATTTCCCCCAGGATATGTGTTCCCTCTGCTCCCCTGGTCTTTGTGTGTTATTGTCTCGCCATAGTGAGCATAGTTCAGCCACTAACATTTTATTGAATAAAGAAACTTCCAACGATTCCTCAGTCCGCTGCTCCCTTTTTTCCACAGCTGAGCTGACAAATGGGCCATTTGAGAAATCATCTTAGACTAGTTAATACAATCCATCCACACTAAACCATCCTGGACTAGTTAATATTGTTCCCCAACACTAAACCATCCTGGACAAGTTTATACTTTTCTGGTCTTGTTTGGTTAGTGAAGGGGTGGAGAAAACATGTTGTGTTGTTGATAAATTCAGTCTTGTTAACATTAGAGGCAGGATTCTACACTGTGCACTTTTACCAAGTATCCTGTCTGCCAGGATGAAACATCAGTTCATGATTTTAGTGTGGTCTTTTGTTTTTCACAACATTGCTATTGATAGGTATTTCTTTTTCTGTCCTTCCTGATATAAAGGGGACTCACACAACAGCTAGCGACTGACTTTCTCCCATACAAAATGGAAAACTGTTGTATAACTCAGTTATACTTTGTATTCCTCGTTGTGTGGATACTATTTATTCTACATATCTAAACATGGACGATTAAATCTAAAATAATAACGTTACTCTCTACATCAGTTGGAATCCAAGCTCCAATATTTGATCCTAAACCTAAGATGAAGGTAAATCCTTGTAGGTGTGTCTTGATCTAATGTCAGTGTTTTGTTCCCAGGTTTTATGCATTATGACTGACATGAGATAACAGGCTCTGACCTGGACAATGTTAAAACTCTATTATAAGTACTAAATATTTAGGTGGTCAGGTTGTGTTAAGATACAGCTGTGACACTTTAATTGGAGAGTCCTGAGAGTCCATCTGTTGTTGTTGTGACATTCAGGTGTGTAAATAACATGTTAGGCTGTTTACTCAGGGCTTATTGACATTATGATGGTAAGAATAAAAAGTTACATTGAGGTATCTTATTTTGAATAATAATTAATATTGTGTTTGAATTTACACTATCCGTCCACTTTAAAAAAATTATAATACATACACAGACCATAGACATAATATTAATATTGTCTATCTGTCTACACCCTGACACCAGTAGAGACCCTGGTCAGACTCAGCAGGTCTACTGATGGTGAGGGTGTCTCCTGTTACAGTGTGTCTGTCAGACTGGGGTACTACAGTATTACTACTGTCTTTGTACCACTCATATCTCCAGTCACAGTAGGACCCAATTGAACAGGTCAGAGTGACTGTCTCTCCAGGAAACACTGTGTTTGACTTTAATGTGTAGGTTTAAGCAGAACTGTGAAAACACGGACAGAAAATCTAATGGCATGCTTATTTTTAAAACACTACCAATAATACTTTAATGAAGAAGGAGGAGCAGACAAGGAGAACACAGGGGGAATATCAACTGACCCATAGAGGCTGATGCAGGAGGAGCAGACAAGGAGAACAAAGGGGGAATATCAACTGACCCATAGAGGCTGATGCAGGAGGAGCAGACAGGGAGAACACAGGGGGTATATCAACTGACCCATAGAGGCTGATGCAGGAGGAGCAGACAGGGAGAAAACAGACATTCTACTTGCTTCAATAAAAGTGGTGGGGGGGGCAACACAACCTAAACCACGGTCAATACCACATCAACAAAACCTACCAGAAAGACAGGTTTTTTCCTTACCGGTTAGCGGCTAATTCCAATTAAGCGATTGATGTAAGGTTTGTATTCCTACGTGCATCACAGCCTATGTAAGAAAAACACAAAGTTGCACCTAAAATGGTGGCCATTGCGCACTTAATGTAATGGAGCTTAGTGCATCTGCTGTTTAGAAGTCTAATCTTTGTTGACCAATCGCTAACGACGTTATTGCTAGGTCGTCTGATGCCTGGTATCCAATCGCAAATCAGATTAGCTTTCCCAGGGAATCACATGGGCTATGGCATGAGCTCTATTCCATATGGCCACTCCTTACCCAAGCTGCAGACAATGGAGTATTAACTGAGACTTGCTTTGCGTTCATTCCTGCATCGCTTTAATTCCGAAAAAGGACATTATAAATAAACGATTTTAGACTACATTTGAACGGGCAAGAGTATTTTATTCATCCGTCATGTTTTTGTCATGGTGAAGCTGGTGAAAGGACTCAGGCGCAGAGACGTGGTGAAAATAATTGTCCATAGTTTTAATTAAGGATGAACAAAAGTACCAAACAAACTCAAAGCAGCTTAGCGACTGGGTTGCATAGCCTACGGCTGTTAACCAAAATAAACCACAATACTGTGGGCAACCCTTCAACATAAATAGGTTCCCCAATTGGAGGCAATAACGAACACCTGCCTCCAATTGCGGAGACCAAAGCACATGGAGGCGCCTAGAGGCAACTC
Organism: Esox niger; assembly: GCA_016801105.1. Classification (NCBI taxonomy): domain Eukaryota; kingdom Metazoa; phylum Chordata; class Actinopteri; order Esociformes; family Esocidae; genus Esox; species Esox niger. The sequence goes on along the minus strand of JACXGJ010007402.1, from coordinate 25,528 downwards.
TTCTGGCCATGTCCTTACTATGGCCCCAGCCAGTGCGAAGATGGCTAGGGTCATAGCCAGGACGTGACAGTTTTGTGTTTTGTGAAAGCACTTTGTGACAAATGCTGAAGTATAATTGATTGATTGATATTTAGAATATGATAATTTATATAGAAACAGAAACTGGATGCAATGCGTAATGGCCAGACAGCTCCAATAGCTCAGAGACGTGAACCATCCACATATGAAGTAAGTACATCGCTTTTTATGAACAAAAGGTATCCTACAGCACATTTGTGTATAAAAAAGGATGTAAAAAAAAAATCTTCTTTCAACATAGTTATGGGGATGTTATTGTTTTTTATGGAAAAAGTTGGTCAGTTGAAAAGTATTATAAATAATACACTGTCCCAACCGCAATACCGATCTCATGCCTCAATATAGTGGACGTTAGGTGTATTGCGGTATAAACAGAGGAATGTATTTTCTTTCTTAATAATTTTATAATGGTTTATTTCCATGTAGAGAAACTGACATTTATTGGGGTTCCTATATTTTTGACCTTCTGTTACTTATCGTATTCATTTATTTCAGCCTAAAACACTGTAATATGACTTTAAAGGCATGGAAATATCAGACAATAACAATCATGCAAAACTTCATTAATATTTCTAAAATAAAATACCATACCCTATTGCAGAAATGTGTATCGTAAATTCTAAGATATTAGGTTTCAAAATAGTGTCCCAAAAGTTTGTTTGTATGTTAGTTTTTTTGTAGCCAAAGGGATTGTGATCACCAGAATGCATAATAATAGAAGATTTCTGTTACAGACATGATTCTAGGACCCAAAATGTGCAAGTAGTGAAATACGGCTTAAAACAGCCAGGACCTGGGAGGGTTGTAAACACTTATGTTTTTTGCTCCTTGGGTTTTACGACTGGGTGTTTTTGAAAGCACTATTTGACAACTTCTGATGTAAAAAGGGCTTCATAAAACACATTTTGATTTGCTCTACCATTAACATCACTTAAAATGGCTCTTCCTCCATTTTACATTCTTACTAGTTTATAAAGCGCATTTTCATGATTTCTTTTCAATAGCTCGGACCCAACAACGTATATGGAAATAATCAGCTTAAATAGCTTCAGGGAGAGCTGGTCCACCATCGAGGAGCCCCATGAGTTTGAGCAAGAAATTAGTTTTATTAGTTATGTTCAAACGCGGTGTTCTAAACAAACTGAGCATGGTGTTATTGTTTATTCTATTTTCCTACCAGATAAATTGCCTTCTAATTTTTGTAACTGGAAAGAGTTAACTCTTCCTTCCCCACCTGAGCCCCTCCTTGAACCATAAACTGCATTATTGTGTTGTAATGTATTCTAAATGAGATAAATTCAAGTTCTAACATCTTTGGCCCTGCATGATTTGAATAGACTAGAAATGTTGACCTCCATTTGAATAGACTCGTAGCCTTATTCTGTTAAAGGGGCCATATGAAAAATTCTCTCTTTACTATTAGCATGAATACAAGCAAAAATTACCAGATGACAACTGCAGTTAATGTATTTGTTCTTCATTAAAATATTTTCTACAAATAGTTTGGAATGCCAGACTATTTATTCTTTCTCATTTGTTTTACCTCATACTCACTTTAAACACTCACAGTATTATTCCTCCACACTAAACCACCCTGGACTAGATAATACTCTCCCCCCACACTAAACCCCCCTGGAGTAGTTAATACTATTTTGGTCTTGTTCGTTTACTGAAGGGAAGTTGAAAACAAGTCATGTTGTTGTTTATATTCAGTCTTGTTAACATTAGAGGCAGGAATCTACACTGTACACCTTTAACAAGACATGATTTCCATGTGGTCTTTTGTTTTTCACACTATTGCTATTTATAGTTCTTTTTTTGTCCTTCCTGATATAAAGGTGACTCACACCAAAGCTAGCAACTGACTTTCTTCCACACGACATGGACAGCTATTAAAGAACTCAGTTATACTATGTAATCCTCTTTGGCTGGATACTATTTCTTCTACATACTGTATCTAAACCTTGACACTTGAATCTCAAATAATCCCATTACTCTCTACATCAGTTGGAGTCTAAACTCCAATATGAGGTCCGACACCTAAGATGAAGGTACATCCTTGTAGGTGTGTCTTGATCTAATGTCAGTGTTTTGTTCCCAGGTTTAATGCATTATGACTGACATGAGATAACTGGCCCTGACCTGGACAATGTTGAATCTCTATAAGTACTAAATATTTAGGTGGTCAGGTTGTGTTAAGATGCAGCTGTAACACTTAGTTTAAAGTTTTTAAAGTAATACTTTAGTCCTGTTAGTCCACCTGTTGTTGTGACATTCACCCTCCACAGAACCTTGAAACAGTTCCACCACAGTTGTCATCACCCTTGCCAACGTCAGGGCGAGGGCTCAATCATAGATGTGGGCCACGTTATTTCAGAACGTGGCTTCTCACACAACCGATATCTTTATACAACAAGATATTCGAGCATCTCAAGTCCTCTTTGAAACGTCTCAGAAAATGTATCGTAATGTAAATAAGGCCTTAGTGGGTGTTTAGTGTGAGAACACTTACCCGTTCTGTCTCTCCTGTCAATCACAATGGTGCTTTTAATACTTTGGAGTTCATGGCTGAGTATCTATATTAAAGACTCTGTTACAAATGCTGATATAAAACAGGATTTATAAAATGAATTTGATTCATTTGAGAAATTACTCATCAGTGATTACATCAATTTCTCATACATACACTCATATATATTAAATATGAATATGAACACAGACCAAAAGTCTCAATAGTGTATTCCTGTCTGACAAAACACACAGAAGTGACTCAGCAGCTCTACTGATGATAAGGGTGTCTCCTGTTACAGTGTGTCTGTCAGATTGGGATACTACAGTATCACTACTGTCTTTGTACCACTTATATCTCCAGTCACTGTAGGACCCAACTGAACAGGTTAATACAACCGTCTCTTCATGGTATAGAGGGTTTAGATTCACTTTTAATGTAGCTTTGGCCAGGGCTGAAAAAGTAAACATTTTCCTTTAACTACAAAAAGCATTTTCAAATGGGTCCCTCTGGAAAGTGATTATGAACATAGACAAGACAGAAAGAAGTAAAATGATATGACTTACATGTCACGGTCAGCTTGACTGGTTTACTCTGCATAGAGTATTGTTTATCATGTTTGTTTATAATGTAACACATGTAATAACCACTGTCAGACAATTCAGCTTGATTGATTTTGTGTATATTCGCCATTCTGATTAATTCTTCACTATAGCCATCAAAATACATCTTGTGCCACCTGTACTCCAACTCAGTGAAGTTTCCCCCCTGTTTGTTACATATCATAGTCACAGACTCTCCAAAGAATATCTGGGTCCAGTTAGGCTGGAGGGTCAGAACAGCAGCTGGACTCCCTACACAGAAACAATAGATAGCATACAATATAACCATGCATGTTACATAAACAATGTTTTGGAAAGGTAGGTCTCACAAATATTTGGACACTGACAATCATTGGAATATTGTCTCTGTATGCCACTACAGTGTATTTATAATGAAAAAACTGAAATGCAATTGAAATGCATGCTTTCAGCTTTAACTCAATGGGTTGAACATGAACATTGTATGAAACGTTTAGGAATTGCAACCCTTTTTATACATAGTCCCCTAATTTCAGTGGCTCAGATGTAATTGGACAAATTAACAATCATAAATTAAATGTTCATTTTTAATACATTGTTGAGAATCCTTTGCAGGCAGTGACTGCTTGAAGTCTGGAATGCATGGACATCACCAAACGTTGGGTTTCCCTGTCTGTGATGCTTTGCCAGGCCTTTACCACAGCTGTCTTCAGTTGTTGTTTGTTCGTGGGTCTTTCTGCTTTAAGTTTTGTCTTCAGCTAATGAAATGCATGCTTAACTGGGTTGACATCAAGTGATTGACTCAGCCACTCCAGAGTATTCTACTTTTCTGCCTAAAAAGCTCCAGGGTTGCTTTGAAAGAATGTTTTGGGCCATTGTCCGTCTGCAAAGTGAAGCACCATCTAATCAACTTTGCTGAATTTGCCTAAATCTGAGCAGACAATTTTCCCCTATTCATCCGGCTGCTTCTATCTTCTGTCATATATTCAGTAAACAGTAGTACCCGGTGCCAGTGAAAACCATGCATGCCCATGCCATTACACTGTCTCCATCATGTTTCACAGATAATGTGGTGTAATTTGGATCATTATCCTTCTCCATACCTTTTCCTTCCCATCCTTCTGGTACCGGTTTATCACAGTTGCATCTGTCCAAAGAATGCTGTTCCAGAACAGAGCTCACCAATGCGTTCTTTTTTTCTCAGAATGTACCAAACTATTTGGACACTCATAATGGTCCTGCTATTTCTCAAATGGATTTCATTTTTACAGCCAAAGGATGGCCAGTTTCACTTGCATTGAAAGCTCTTTTGACCAACATTTTGTGGTTTCACAGCAACAGCTTCCAAATGTGAATGCCACACCTGGAATCCACCTGGTGCTACATATTAAAGTGCTGTAATTCTAAATCCTTCATCTTCTAAACCTAAGACTGCATTTTAAGCCCATTTTAATTGATTGACTGTAAAGTTAATATATTTTGGATAACAGCCAATATAACCAAACTTGTCAGTGTCCAATTATTTCCAGACCTTACTGTATGTGTTTACAAATCATACATCTAAATCACCTATTTCATTCAAAGAACCTAAGGAAGTTAAAGCAGAGCCAGAGGACAAAGATAAAAGAGATGCAGTGAATTAATATATATATCTACCATTACCTTGAGTGTCACCACAGTAGATGAGTGTATTCAACACTACAACAAAGAGAAATAACAGAATTATTTGCTGTTTAGTCCCTGTTTAACCTGGGAAAAGGGGATTTTTATCAAGTCGCCCTTGGGCATATACAACATGTAAGAATACTTTGTCTAATAACAATATTTAGAATTGAGTAGGCCACAGACTTGGTCTTTTTTAGTTTAGTGGTTAGCTAAGCAGTTCTTGAGGAAGGCAAGTTCAGTTTATGTTTTTATTATTTGTGTTTCATTCCTTGAGTCCAGCTCAGCCACTTTTCCCTAACACTTCACCATGTGTTTGTAATAAACATTTTATGTTTGACGGTAGCTCTGGTCTTTCTTTTGTTCTTCCTGTTTCTTTACACTAACACAGTTTGCATGAGGTTTGTTAAGGGTCTCTATACCATTCACCCTAGACTTCTAGAGACACAGGGTTTGTAACAAGTACGTAATAAAAATAAATGAATGTTAACTTTGCTGCAATAAGAGTACTAAAATGTATCTTGATCAAACATTCAAACACAAATCCAAAGTCAGTACTCACAGAGTAGAACACAGGGCCCGGTGTGATCCATCCTGTCTTGGTGACGAGTAACTCTCTCTGAACAACAGTCCTCTGTATAAACCCCTTTACTTCCTGTATGATGAGAGTCTGTTTTGATCACACCTCTTAACTGTCATTCAGACAACAAGAGAAAAAGTCTTGAGACAGGAACAAAGACTAAGAGAATGCATACACTGAACAAAATGAAAAATGCAACACTAGTTTTTGCCCCCATTGATCATGAACTCAAAGATCTAAGATTTTATCTATGAACACAAAATGCCTATTTCTCTCAAATATTGTTCACAAATCTGTCTAAATCTGTTTTAGTGAGCACTTCTCCTTTGCCAAAATAATCCATCCACCTCACAGTTGGGGCTTATCAAGATGCTGATCAGACAGCATGAGTATGGTACAGGTGTGCCTGTGTTAGAAATCAGCCGTTGTGTATAGTGGTTGAAATAATGAATTGCGTACCCGGTTGTCAGGGGAGAGAGTAATTATTTTTTGCAGCTTTTGATTGTCCATTAGCACATGATGTTACAGGCTCAATCACATCTCATGTCTCTGTAATGTTGGTTACAAGCTGATATATACTGGTGCTGGTCATATAATTAGAATATCATCAAAAATTTGATTTAATTCAGTAATTCCATTCAAAAAGTGAAACTTGTATAATGTATACATTCATTCCACACAGACTAATATATTTCAAGTGTTCATTCCTTTTAATTTTGATGATTATAACTGACAACTAAAAGCATCTCAGAAAATTTGAATATTGTGAAAAGGTTCAATATTAAAGACACCTGCTGCCACACTCTAATCAGTTAAGTAACTTAAAACACCTGCAAAGGCTTTTAAATGGTCTCTCAGTCCAGTTCTGTAATCTACACAATCATGGGGAAGACTGCTGACTTGACAGCTGTCCAAAAGACGACCATTGGCATCTTGCACAAGGAGGGCAAGACACAAAAGGTAATTGCTATAAAGGCCGGCTGTTCACAGAGCTCTGTGTCCAAGCACATTAATGGAGATGCGAAGGGAATGAAAAGATGTGGTAGGATAAAGTATACAAGCAATAGGGAGTAAATTTAGCATTTCCTTTGGAAATCAAGGTCCAAGAGTTTGGAGGAAGATAGGAGAGGCACAGAATCCACGTTGCTTGAAGTCTAGTGTACAGTTTCCCCAGTCAGTGATGGTTTGGGGTGCCATGTCATCTGCTGGTGTTGGTCCACTGTTTTTTCTGAGGTCCAAGGTCAACGCAGCCGTCTACCAGGAAGTTTTAAAGCACTTCATGTTTCCTGCTGCTGACCAACTTCATGGAGATCCAGTACCTGGTTTAAGGACCATGGTATCCCTGTTCTTAATTGGCCAGCAAACTCGCCTGACCTTAACCCAATAGAAAATCTATAGGGTATTGTGAAGAGGAAGATGCAATACGCCAGACCCAACAATGCAGAAGAGCTGAAGGCCACTATCAGAGCAACCTGGGCTCTCATAACACCTGAGCAGTGCCACAGACTGATCGACTCTACGCCACGCCGTATTGCTGCAGTAATTCAGGCAAAAGAGGCGCCAACTAAGTATTGAGTGCTGTACAGGCTCATGCTTTCCATGTTTACACTTTTCAGTTGGCAAACATTTCTAAAAATCCTTTTTTGTATTGATCGTAGGTAATATTCTAATTTTTGGGGATACTGAATTTGGGATTTTCATTAGTTGTCAGTTTTTATCATCACAATTAAATGAAATAAACATTTGATATATATCAGTCTGTGGTAATGAATGAATATAGTATACAAGATTCACTTTTTGAATGGAATTACTGAAATATTTTTTTTAATGATATTCTAATTATATGACCAGCACCTGTACATTGAATGGCATGTTTACCTAGCAACGATCATGTTTTCAAGACAGTAACCCCCATGCCAAATGTTCAATGTAAACATTCCTGTGGTTATCCGAGCACAACCTACAGAGAGCATCTAAACAGAGAGGTTTCTGCTGTTCTCATTATCTAGGCACATTCACTTCCAATGAAATGTACATTCATATTGTAATTGTTAATGCTTAGATTCCACAGCTGGCCACCACAAAAGGCCACTCAAATATGCAGTTTCACTGTATTGTGTGGTCCAAGGGAGGGGTGTGAAAACCGGTCAGTATCTGGGGTGATCACCATTTGCCATACACTGTGTAACACATCTCCTATTTATAGAGTTGATCAGGTTGTTGAATGTGCCTTGTGGGTTGTTGGTCCACTCCACTTCATTGGCTGTGTGAAGTTGCTGGATAATGGTATCCAAACATGGTCAATGGATGACATGTCTGATGAGGATGCTGGCCATGAAAGAACTGGGATGTTTTGAGCTTCCAGGAATTGTGTACAGATCCTTGCAACATGGGGTTGTGCGTTATCATGCTGCTGCATGAGGTGATGGTCGTGGATGAATGGCACAACAGTGGGCCTCAGGATCCCGTCACGGTATCTGTGTGCATTCAAAAAACTGAAATTCTTCTTACACAGGCACAGAGTATGTGGAACAGCATGGTTTGACGAAAAGACCTACTCAAAAAAACGTGTACCTTGACAGGAAGTAGGCTTGAGAAACTTAACACAACACAGATGTGCTAACTAACTCTGAGCGAAGGAGTATAGATAGAACGTGTTGCCTGAAATAGATGGGCCCCACACATCCTGTCCATACCTCCTGCTAGGAGTTGCCCATGTGACTGTCACAGGCATGATGGATAGGACCATTGACCATATGCTGGAACATCTCATACAAGGGTCATTTGTAAGATGAGCCTTTCTTATTGGTGGGTATTTGACTGTGTAATGGCTGGTTTTGACCATTGGCGGCCTTCCTTGTTTTCTGGTATAAGGATTGTGTTCATTCTGTATTCATTGGAGAGAGAGAAATGAATGAACTATGGACCGCTAACATCGTCTCATGCTGAATAAAGATGGCTTTCCCCCGACTTTCCGGTTGCATAACTTTTGTTCATGGATATCACATGGAACGAAAGCTAACAACCTGAACAAGACACATCACATGAAACAATGTCCGTTTATCAACTCCAAGTACGCTAAGAACGTACTAGTGTCCTAGAAGAATACGCTCTTGCCCAGTGTCCCTGAGAGAATGGTCTTGCAAGATCGCAAGGACAGAGAACGCACCAATCCAAATTGAGATTCATGTGTGCCTGGCTATTGCACAATACCCTGGGCTCAGATCATTTAAGCAGCGACATGAAAACACTGGCATTATCAGCACAACATGTGATACACTTTTGCTGTATCGTGATTGTGCATTTTTTTTATTTTTATGTAGGCTTTTTATAAAGTTAACAAAACAAGTGATTGTCATTTCACTCATTTCATTGGATGCTTACTGAAAGGCTACTTAACGTAAAAGGTGTTATGATGCGCCTGTGTGATATGCCGTGTTTGTACCACTATATATGAATATATTTGTCTACCTCACTCTTTTGTCTACCTTAGCTTATCTTTTCCATCACTTTTCCCGCTGTTAACTCATGAATTTCACAAGCATATTAACAAGCTACCAGCATTTAAAAGCATAGGGAAAAGATATTCAAGACAACCGATTAGAGGTAGATACAGGAGGACGCTGAACAAAGGCACCAGATACCGAGGGCCAGACTGACACGGAGGATGGCAAGTAATGGAGTAGTAACGAAACCATTTAATGGAGTAGTAACCAAACTATTTAATGGAGTAGTAACCCCAACCATCTCATGAAGTAAATGCCATACTGGAGCTTGCTGCTGGCAACTGCTTGTTTCCAATTCCAGAGGCTGAATCAGAACAGTTTTAGAATGTCCAAGTCCTCTTGGACCACAAATCCCACAGTATAGCAATTACAATCAACCACTACACAATGAGTTAAGGTGTTTAGAATTCAGTTATAAACATTTGTAACCAACACTATGTGGAATAATGGTCTTTAACCCTATTGAACAAAATTAAACAAAACTTTTCAGAAGATGGTGGATATTCATGCCTGCAGCATCCTGTGTCTGTCATCACCCCGTTTTGACACCCTGTATGTGACTGGGATATTTACTCGACCTAAATCCAAAGTTGCCAACACACAGTGGGCTCCAAATAACTGAGTTCAATATGAAGTACTCTTTGTTTTTAACACTGATCAAAGACTTAGACTTATACATGATGAAATAGATATTGGTAGTGGACTTAAATAAGACAGTAAATAACAAAACTACCAAATAATTTAAGTGTATAAAAGTTCTACACCATGAGGCCCGGTTTAACTGCCACCATACCAAGGCAAGGTGCTTGAACAAGTGCACGTTTGGCAGGCTGAAAACCCAATGGAGATCCATCTTTCTGAGGGCTCTGGAAGGGCGTCCTCTGTTTGTGCCCAAGGTGGTTGCTGCCTGCTGCATTCTCCACAACCTTTGTCTCTCTATGGACAACATCCTGGAGGTGGAGGACCATCTTCAGCATGAGGAACAGGGTGACAATCCAGAGGATTGAACCGATGAGCAGGAGGTGTCTGGCAACAACCTTCGGTCTAGACTGGAAGTCACATAAGGACAGTTTAAATTTACATGGCAACACTTATGGGAAACTGATTAATATTAGGCAATTCCACAATTCCAACTATTGAGAAAAAACTAGTTAGAGAATCTAGAGAAAACGATTGTTCAACATAAAATGCCATTTGTCAGGTAGCAGCACGTGTCCATTTCCCACCTGCTACCACAATGTTCATCATACCCCAACCATCATGGCTAGGATGACTATTTTGTATTTATATGATCCTGTAATATTTGCCAAAATTCTACTCGTTATAAGCTCTTCTCTCTCCCATCCGGTTTTGGAAGAATTCCTCTTCCCAGTGAAGAGGGTCTCATTTGCCCCCTCTACTCTAAGAAGGCTGTAATCTCCTCAGCAGTCCCTGAATGAAATGTTACTATGAATATGACTGGTAGAAGGTTGTATGGAGACTATTGCCATTTTCATATGATCAACATGACATTTTTATGAGTGAAAATCAACTACAAAGTTAAACAATCTGTCCGTCTACCGGTAATAACATAGCAAACGTTAACTAGCATTGCCACTGCACTGAACTGAATAACAGTAATAGAAAAATAGGAGCAAATTTATAAAGCCACTGTATTTCACTATTAATGTATTTTTATGTGGAAAAATCTATTTAATACATGACAAAATGTTTATTTACAGGCCTTTGTAATATGACTCAAAATGTATAAAAGGATCTTTCTGTATCTTGGGGCAACTAACGAATGAATGAACAGGTCAGAGGGAAGAGGAATCGTTTAATCAGTTTCTTCCTTGTTCGTTAAGTATAGAACCCATGTTTTGAAAGGACCATTTAAATGGTCATTTGGTATCCTAGGCAAGGGGGGCAGTCTTTGGGGTGAGTCTTATTTAGCGAGGGTCCAGACATCCTTCAACAACCAGTGTGTTATATCTGAGCACTGTTTCCTCCAATTTGAGTTTCCCGCCTTTTCTCCACGACAATAACGTTACATCTGGAGATGTTTATCTAAACCCAAAGCAGGGTGTGTATGTACTGTGTAGGTGTGTATGTATTGTGTAGGTTTGTGTGTATTGTGTAGGTTTTTATGTAATGTGTAGGCATGTATGTATTGTGTAGGTTTGTATGTATTGTGTAGGTTTGTATGTATTGTGTAGGTTTGTATATCCGGGGTTTTTATTTGTCATATAATTATTGTTTAAAAGTGCTCTGTGTAGATTCCTGCCTCTAACATTAACAAGACAGAATTTTGAACATCTTGAGGCCTCCCATTGCCTTTTTGAACAAGACATCCCACAATAGTTTACTTCATAAATCACAATCCACTCGAAATTAGATATACATGTGTGAGTGTCTTGTCCCACCCAATTAATGCCCATAATTGCCTATAAATGGTTACTGAAACGCCCCAAATTAGTATTTATCGATGCTTACTTTATGACTGCAATGACGTGAAATCCCAATAGAAAACCTGAAAAAGTAATTTCACCAAGTGTGAAATTGAAGTTCTTGTAGGGGAGGTTGAATGAGGAAAAAATGATACTGTGTGGTGGACACTGTGGGCATTACAAATGCCATAAAGGTGTTTGGGTAGCAGCATGTGCTGAACTCTGTGAATGTGGCTGGCTCAGAATGTCGGACCATCACAGAAATGTAAATGTGGTGTGACATAGAAGTGGAGGCCGACAAGCGTTTGTGCCACAGGCGGGGAATGGGGACACTGCAGCTCAACACTCTTGAGGGAAAATATCCTGTTTTCTTGATTTTGGAGAAAGGAAAACATCCAGAGATCCTCTGCATTGTGCATTGATCACCCACCCCTCCCTCCACATGAAATGGTTGGGTCCATTCTCAAAACCAGGGGCAAACAGTCCTTGCTAGCAGTGAATAGTGATTGAGGAGTGCCGGGGGAGTGTCAAGAATGTCTCTGCTTACTAAAGATAAATCTAGTTTCCTAAAACTGAAAGAAAGAAAAAATAGAAGAGTGAAAAGAAAGGGCAACGGTTTGTTACCCACTTTTATAAAAGGAAGGTGGGTGTAGTCTGTGACTGGTGGAAATTAACATTAACATGCTACTTTTGCACCTCTAACGTCAGTAACTTGATATCTTCAAAGAGAATTCTAAGTGTTTACATTTCGTTCCTCTTTTAGTCGACACTTTATACAAAATCAGTTGTACCTGCCTGGTTCAAGGCCCAACAGATGCAGCTACAGGCTCAGAAGCCCTGTCTGTCCATCCTCATACCCCTGAACAAGCACTACTTCCTGTCTGTCCAGCCTCATACCCCTGAACCAGCGCTACTTCCTTTCTGTCCAGCCTCATAACCCTTGTTAGCTTAGTGTTCTGATGTCCAAGAACAAAAAGGTATGCAACCAAAAGTCAGGGGAGAGCCATCTTTATTCAGCATGAGACGTTAATGTTAACAGGTCATAGTTCCCACTCTCTCTCTCCTTTGTGCTTCTCCAAAGAATGCAGGAAGTTCCACAGTACTTATAAAGGGAGGCGGCCTAGGGTCAAACCCAGCCAAATACCCTCCAATAAGAAAGGCCTAAATGACCCTTGTATGGGATGTTCCAACATATGGTCAGTGGTCCTATCCCTCAAGCCTGTGACAGTTACATGGGCAACTCCTAGCAGGAGGCATAGACAGGACGTGTGTTCTATCTATACACCTGTGCTCAAGAGTTAATTACTACCTCTGTGTTCTGTTGAGTTTCTCAAGCCTACTTTCTCTCACCCCTGAACCAGCGCTACTTCCTGTCTGTCCTTCCCCAGAGCCCTGAACCAGCCCTACTCCCTGTCTGCCCATTCCCAGAACCTGGAATCAGCCCTACTCACTGTCTGTCCAGGAGTACTAGGACTAAGCACATGATTTAACCCGTTAAGGTCCAGGAGTACTAGGACTAAGAACATGATTTAACCCAATAAGGTCCAGGAGTACTAGGACTAAGCACATGATTTAATAACCCGATAAGGTCCAGGAATACTAGGACTAAGCACATGATTTAAATCATGTTCTTAGTCCTAGTACTCCTGGACCTTAGTGTCGTATTAAACACCACTGATCACAACATCCTGTCAGATAGACTGAGGCACTGGGGGGATTTCTGCTACAGCCTCAGAATGGTTTTCATCGTACCAGTTCAACAGGTGTTATAAGTCTATGTGAATAACTATGTCTCTTCATTTTGTTCTGTTAAATATGGTGTGTCTCTGTGGTTGGTCTAGGGACATTTGTCTTCCCTTACATGCTTCCACTTGGACATGTTATTCAGAAAAACTCTCTTTTCATGTTTACACTGATGACACACAGATGTTCCTTCCTGTCAGATTTACAGACCTTGGATTGTTGAGTTCACTTACCGACTGCCTTTGTCATGTCAAATACTGAATGTCAAATAATTTCCCACAGCTGAACGGAAATAAAACAGAGATCCTGGTCATTGGGTCCCAGCAAATGGAAAAGAAAATACTGCCATCTGCTGGTTCCCGAGTGGATTTGTTGCCAATAATCTTGGCATCTAGTTTGACAGTACATTAAAATTTAAAAAGCAAACCACAAAACATGTGCAATGGTGTTCATACCATCTTAGAACTATATAAAAATATGATCAATATTATTTTTTTAAGGACACTGAGACCATTTTACATGTTGTTTTTTCTCATCAGCCTGCATTACTGCAACAGTCTTTTACTTGTTTAACCCCAAAATCTGTTGATGGACTCCAGACTCTACAAGAAACATGGTCCCATCACTCCTGTTTTGGCTTCATTACACTGGCTATGTTTTAGAAGAGACGTAAACATTTTATTGATTACTTTTAAGGCTCTCCATGGCCTCTCCATGTTATTCTTCTGACCATTTAGACCCAGAAGCACCAGCACGTACCATGAGGTCCTCGGGCAGAAGTCTGTTGTCTGTCCCAGAGTCTCGGCGGCAGATGCCCTCTGGTGGCCGTCAGTGTGGCCCTTGATGTGTCCACATGTATTAAGAGAAACTTCACACAGTTATTACTCCTTTCAGGGTTTGGTGGTTAACTTCTTTATTAGTCAGAGGTTGTAATGCGATACATTTAGTTAATAAATAAGTTCGATACTGTCTAAAGGAAATTGAGATGTATTGGTCATTTTGAAGTTTGTCATACTCTCTGAATATGGATTCCCTTGTTGCTATGGAAGTGGGTTGTTGTTTGGTTTGTTCTAAGCTAACTGTAATTTATCAGATTTCTTGATTTAATCTATATTTGTTATGCTTGGGGAAGCAATAGCTGCAAGTTATTTATTATTTACTCATCATACATGCCATATTGATGATTATTATTGTACTGTCTGCAAGTATTACATTTCTTCAGCTTTTTAATTACGCTAACTAGTATGGTTAGCTTACCTTCGATACTCCAGTTCTATAGCCTGACGTAACCTATATCAGAAAGTAGCATAATGTTTATATTCTGCTGTTTGTTTTTGGTTATACTTACCTGTTGTATTTCATACTGAAGTCTACTTATACCTGTAATATTGTCATATACAACTGTTTATTATATAGACAGTATAGGTTTTGAAATACTCAATTAGTAATTTTTACATTTTCTTTGTCCTACAGTTTTTCCACTCTGATTCATTATGGATCTAAACCATTTGGTCTATACCCCGAAACCTGTTGAATGACAGCAATAAATATCGGAACTAGGACGTTCATTCCCTGGCTCGCATGTCTTTAATGAATGGAGTTTGGCTGGCTGTCTAACGTCATACAATCACAATAAACATGTGGGGAGGACAGTACAAAGTTAATTGTTGTTTTAATTTGTCTAAGAGTTTTAAAGTAGAGGTTAATAGTTTGCATAATACATCATACAATTTGTACAATGAATTAATCAAAATATTGTTGTATTTCTCCCTTCCGTATATTATATGTCTAGGAACAAAAAAATGAGGAGAGGTTACAGGCAAAATCAGTATGAAACTTCACCTTCCTTGTATGAAGACAGTTAAACATCTGTGTCTGGGGTTTCTTATCGCCCCCTTTAGGATCATGTCTATAACTACTCCACATTCTACCTGACCACTATATAGAAACGGATATGGTAATTGGCCACATAGTCTAGTATTTTATTAATCTCATCACATGAATGCAGATATTGACCATTTGTAAGGTTTCATAAAAGATAATTCAGTTTATATTGATTCACTATGGTACACAGAGAGTTTATCAACAAGGGTTAATTTACATAAGACAACAATTTTACACGGATAAACAGCTAACAGAAATATACTTGTAAATGATATTTTTCAAAATGATTATACTACATCTTTTTAAAGTGAATCAATTGTGTGGAGTTTCAACTGTATTTAAGTCAGAGGCCAAATTGAAGTTGAAGTTACATACAGTATTTTCTTTTAAATAATCAATGTAAGCATTATTTCAGTTACATACAAAATATGCTAACGTCTAAAGTTTCTGTAAAGTTTCTGTAGAAGGTGTGTTATACAGGCGCATCTGAAAAATGCTTAATATTGTGGAAATGTATTTTTTTCCCATAACTGAAAAAAAAAGTGACACCACATTTATTGTAGGTTAATTACACATAAAGGTAAAAACACTTCAAGGCTGTTTGGTTTCAATCTTGATAATAACAGCTTATTTCTGTTAGAAATAAAAAATCTAGTATCTCAAAATATTAGAATAAAACACGTATAATACAGAAATATCAACCTGAGAAGAACTCTAATCAGATTATTAACTCAAAACACCTGCAATGTTTTCCTAAGTATGTTCATTTATGCACTCAGTTCTTGGTCAGGGTTACTTCAAAGAGATGTAATGGAAAACATTCAGGACAAAAAGCTAAACCTAAGCTTATTCAATCATCAAATTCAGCATGGTGAAAATTCCATTGATTGACATCATAATTATTCTTTTTTTAACGTATATAGATTTAGAAAAAAAATTCAACAGTGGTTCACTGCGGTTAACACATCCCGTGATTCTCTGAAACTGCTGACTTTTGGGTCATACCTTTTTTTTTTCCTCAAATAATTGTATTTCTAATGACTACATCTGATTGTGGACTAGTTAAACCATGGAGAAAATATATTTTCTCACCTCAGGTGTCAGCTCGTTCGTTAGACGGAGGTGAAGCAGACTGCGGAGAAGGTATGTTGTGGTTCATATATTTTAATGGTGGAGCTGGCTTATGCTCATCAATGGTGAGACAATAACTCGCAAAGACAGGTGGAACAGAGGATACATATATACTTGGAATAATAATGACTGGATGAGAATCAGGTGCGCTAAACAGGACAACAGGTGCAATGGATTGATGACGGGCGGTGGTGTTGGAAGGCCGGTGACATCGAGCGCTGAGGTCCGCCTCCTGCAGGGGGAGGATGAGCTGCAGATGGCATAGTTGTCACATCAGGCATGAAATCCCTTTCATCAATAGGCATTTCTTTCTCACTAAAAGTCGTTTTGAGTTCAACCCCGTCTCAGAGTTTAAATACCTGAAATACTAAAATTCTTGTAGATCCTTTTTAAGATATCCCTTTTTTTTTTATAACTTATTCTAAGTAAAAAATATAGTTTAAAATATTTGAATCTCAAAGCAGGTCATGAGATCTTTATCTTACATAGGCCTTCATATTTTATCAAAAATATGCATTAACATAAGGATTTAATTAGGATTTCATATTTTTTCTGATTATCCTGTAAATTGCAGACACACTCATAAAACATAAAAAAAACTCAACAAAAACTCAACATGACAGGATTGAAAAGGATGACAGGGTTGAATGGACAATCAATTTTAAATATGGTATCATTTATTTGCCAATGAAATTTGAGATTTAACATGCAATAAAATGTACATAGAATTTTGTTAACAGTTGACAGAGGGCAACAATCAAGTATTTCAAATGTCATATGAAAAAAGTAACAATCAAACATATTTAATATTAAAAAAAAAAACTGTTAATGAGCTATTGGGGGCACCCAGATTCATACATGCTTTATTCAGAAAGCCCAGCCCACATTTCTTTCTGAATGTCCTTGTGTCATGATGTCACAGACTTAGGGGGCGGGAAGAGCTCATGCACATAATCAAATACATATACAGTATTACTGTATGTACACTTAATCACACCCTAATAAAACAGCTTGTTATACATTCCAAATCGGACCATAAAAACAATGAAATATAGGTAAGAAATGATACTGAAACTTGCCTTTATTTGCAACATCAAGTTCTTCAAAAGACTTGTGTGATGGACTGATCCATTGGTTTATAGGGGGGTTAGTGGAAGGGCATGATGGGGTTGAAACAAACTGAGGGACGTGTGTCCCAATGTTACAGTTTCATAGATAATTCATGTATTTTGTCTGTAGTTGAAGTAGAAAATCAAAGGACTATTATACTTTATCATATTTGCAGCAAAAAGTTGGTATTAATAGCATTTTTATTTGCTTAATATTCAATACAAATGTTATGATGGTATCTTAGAACATGCAAAGGTTTGTGTTTCTTAGACATTTTATTTTGCATTATAATGTAAAGAAGCCTGGTTTATTTAATTGATTTCTCTAAAATGAATTTAGTGTTTTCCTTTAATGAATATCTTAGAACTAAGTCTGGCGACTTAAAGGGCATCGTATCAGAGAACCACCTGTGTGACTAATCCTAAAGTTTACATTATAAAAACGGTTTCCACCAGTGCACTTTCCCAAACAGTTTTAATGTCTCAAAAACACATTTAGCAAATATGATACAGTTACAGGGGTATTGAAAAACATTTTATTCTTCAACAAATGTATTTTGGTTGCGCCCTATGACAAATGTTTTATATTAATGCGTACTGTATGTACGAGTCAAGCTGCGCTACGTTGTGAGTGACAACTACAGTAAACAGCCAAGCACAGAGGGTAAAAGTAGCATATTAACGGTCTGTGTAAATGATTCATTTTGTAATACATCCGCGATATCCTCCAGATCGAGGCATTGCAATACGCAATCGAGGCTTTGCAATAGGCAGTGGAAGGATATGTTCTCAATCAGGAATGACGACAGGAATTCCATGGCCCAGGATAAAAATGAACTTTTAGGACCCAAACCAGGGGCCAGAAATATTTAAAAATAACAAAGATGCTACTGTTCATAAAACAGGTCATAAATGTTTATTATTTAATGTTTTAGCTAGGTATTACTAAATACCAAGATTAACTGACTAATAAATAATTAGATTTAAGCCAAGCAAACAGGGCCCCCGAGGTCTGGGCCCAAGACAACATTACCAGTTGTCCTCCTGTCAGCGTCACTGTTCACAATAAACAAATGAACAAGGAAGGGGACACAATAATTGAAACAAGCATACAGATCTCAATCAAAGAATTACATACTGTATGAACAAAAAAATGGGAGCAGCACAGCCTTGTAGATCAGTCAAATTCTGTTTTTATATCTATTATTAAACTCTTCTCGGTTAACATCCTCATATCAAGCCAAAGTCTGAAGTAGCATTCTAGCTAACGTAGTAGTAGTAAGTCATAATGGTCACATTAGCACAAAAAACTATAATGTCAGCGTTAGATAACATTGTTTTCGAATAAATAATTATGTAGAAATGTTGACTAAAGCATTTCAGAACCTAAGAGAAGTCATTGTTAATGACTCCTTCCTTTAAACATTTAGGGAACCAGCGGTCGGATTTGCAGCAGATGCCGTAGCAAAGAGACACTGTTTCACCATTTGAGACTTAAGGACGAAAGCTTGACGGACTGACAGACCTTCTTCGAGTAGTGAATGGTTGCTACGGTAGGACTGTACATGGAGCGTTTGGGGGAGGGGTTTTGTGAAAGCTCAATTCTCTGGGCAAATGTGGTTTATACAGTCCCCACCAAAAGTATTGGAATGGCAAGCCATATTCACAGTGATTTGTCCTTTGTTGTTTAACACATCTAGATGTGAACACCAGGAAATTAAGGCTGAAATTCTGAACTCTTGTTTCATACTCATCTTTTGATCTTGAACCCAAATGTCTTCAGTGAGCATCAAAAAGAAAGGAATTTGCCCTGCCGTTCCAATATGGCGATTAATACTTGTGTTTGTGTTCACAAATCTATAAAATGAATGGTGCGGTTTGTACACGGCGTGTATTGACTTGATCTAATTGACTTCATCTAAATACTAAAATGTTATATCAATGGCAATATGATATAATAAAATGGTTGTTCAGCTCACAGTGAGTTCATTCTGAAAGGATGACAAAGACAGTTCAGTCTATTGGTTGACATAATCACATCGTGATTCGACTTCAGGAGATTTGGCTGTTGACAACAAACCTGCAGGAACACAGTGGAATGTTTCATTTACAGTTAAACAGTTCAGCTCTGAAATATTGTGAAACAACATAGCTAGTTCTCCAAAGGCATTGGTCTACTTCCACATTAATTGAACCATTTGATTCAACATAACTTTAATAGTGGTACTGTATGAACATGAAATAAAGAAGCAAATATAAATCTGGATCAGCTGCTTCTAAAACCCCTGTAAGAAAGTCCTCACCTCCAGCTCTGCAACAATTCATCATGAGTACGATGGACACCAGTAGAAATGGAGACACCACCAGTAGACCACACAGCAGTCTGGACAGAGAGAAGGAGACAGGAGAACCTGGAGGGACAATTAATATATCCATGTTTTACCATCAGGATACATACAAGGGTTTTTCAGTTCTTGTAAACTTAACCTCATTCTTAACACTGTACTGTGATGCCTAACCTTAACCATAACCTCAGTACTGTGATGCCTAACCTTAACCATAACTCATCCCTAATCTTATTCCAAACCCTAAGATCAGTACTGTGATGCTTAATATTTTCCCTAGGTTACCCTTATAACCATTAACCTTAAATGTTACTTGTAACAAGGCATTTATTTAATATCTATATTTTAAGGACCAACATAATAGTGAAGTGTAAAGAAGCAACATTATGAATAGTAACATACTAAGGTAATTCCTGAGAAGTGCGGTCAGCACTGATGTACACTGTGAACATGTAATATCATAGGATGAAATTATTCTGAATTGAACCTTTTTTTCGTTAATAAAAATAAACAAATGTTGTCCATTGGACCTACCAGACACTGTAATGTTGTAGAATCTGTGTAATAATGTAGTTTTCTAAATGCATTATGAAGGTATGTTTCATTCAAATGTAAATGTGCCTAGATAATGAGAACAACATATTCTCTCTTCCAGTAGGTGGCGCCCTGCTAACGTGGTGCCCTGATAACCTCAGGAATATGAAATGTTTACATTGACCATCTGGCACAGGGGTTTGAGATGCAGTCTGTTCCAGCTAGACATGCCCTTAAAATGTATATATCAGCCTGTAACCAGCTTTACAGTGAGAACATTTTGGAACATTCATTTAATAGGACAACTATGCTCCATGATTCCGATAAATACAGAATGTATTTTCTCCATTAATTTGTGCAGGTTCATTATTGTTTACTCAGTTTAAATCTAAATCAGTGTTGACAGCATTACTGTACTGTCCTGATCCAGACTCACACCAGTACACTCCACTGTCCCCTGTGTGTGTGGAGGTGATGGTACATGTGGACCCTGTTATTGATGCCCAGTTAGGGGAACATCCTGACTCCACTCATGTCTCTGTGTATCTCATCAGTCTCCATCCAGTAGAGTTTCCCTTCAGATCACAGATCAGTGAAAAAGACTTTGATGTCAAGTGTTGAGTTCTGTTGGGATTTATTCTGAGAGACACTAAAGGCTGAAGAACTGAACAATGACGGACAAGTTCAACTTTTCTTTAAAAAAAATGTTTACATTTGATTCAATAGAGTTTACATAGTTTCCTCCTGACCAGAGAAACTGAGGTTTACTGTAGTCTGTGTAATAGACTGTTTCTCTGCATCATTTGGCGGGTTTTATGGCCAGATGGGCTGCTGGCAACCCTGCAGCTGCACCAATGAATGACTGCCTGCTCTGAATGAATCAGGTGACATGTAGACAATATGAAAAACTGATTACTACTGTTGAGGATTAATTTATTACCATATCCTGATTTATCCATTATTCTGCTAATTCAATGTAATAAATGGACTGTTTAGACTAGGCCTATATTTTGCTTTAGACTGTTCATGGTTGCCACGTATAGAAGGAGACTTAGGTCAGCATGCCCTGTTATTTGATATTGTTATGGCCTGGACTGAAGGAGCCAGGCCTAAAATCTTATCTATGGTCCTGTACAGATGGCTCCAAGGTGAAGTTGTCTGTGTCTCCTCTGTTTCTCCCATTCGGGTAGGACAGAGACCAGGGATAGCTCAGGTTAGGGGGTGTGTTAACTATGACCTAGAACTTTGGTTGCCATGACAATGTAGAGTTCTGTCTAGTTTTACGATTAGTATGACGCCTTGTTTTGTAAGTATGTTATAGCATAAGAGATAATATTTGCAGGAGCTAGCCAGGGGGGTATAAAGAGGAGAAAGCCATAATGAAAAGCGAAGCAGTCTTTCATGGCATTACCCTGTTCATCTTTTGTAATGTTGTGATGATTGTTCCCGTGGATCCACGTAATTAAACTTGAAATAATCAACTGTTATTCGAACGACTGAGAAGTTCTTTATTTGAGTAAATCGCGAACATAAAACATTTTTCCACACTACCACCTATCATGTTGGGAAAAGGGGGAATCCATTCACTGAAGACTGCAGATCTAAACAGAGAGAGACAAGTCTAACTTCTAGTCACATACGAGGGTGGTCTCTCAGTCAACTATCAAGATAAACGTAAGTACTGTAGAAAAGTGTTATTCAAACTTGCTTTTGCAGGGTCCCCATTATTTTCTCCAGAATGTCTGACTACCCCACAGGGGGAGGGAAGAAGCGTCCGTGGGTTCTTCATATCCTGGAATGTATTTTGACTGGCCTGAACTGAATAAAAAAATACAATTGTATTGTACAGATACAGCTCTGGAAAAAAAATTAGACTTTCCAAAATAGTTAAAAATGACATTTTAGGGTGAGGAACAGAAGCGTTTAATGTGCACTGTTCTCTTAACTTAACCCTTTCAATACGGTAGTTGAACTTGTTGGTTGAATGGCATCTTGTGTGTCACTGCTAGTAAGTGCATAGTGAGGCGTAGTTAACATGACATTTACTGTCAACATATCTCTATGGTTTCTCTATCTGTAATCACACAATGTCATGGACATAGTCTGTCAATGGACTTCCCCATTTCACAACATGATTGGAGGATGCAATTTGTTTTCAGTTTGGCTACACGCCACCTCATTCATTCAGAGCAGGCAGATGTACATTGACTTACACGTTTTTGAAAGAAGTGATATCAGACCATTGTGACGACCACGCCATCTACTGCCCATCCTCCCCCTGCAGGAGGCGGGCTTCGGCGTTCGACGTCACCGACCTTCTGACACCATCGCCCTGCTCATATACTCATTGCACCTGTTGTCCCGTCTAGCGCACCTGCTCATCATTAAGTCATTCCCCTCAGTATATATGTTCCCTCTGCTCCCTTTGTCTTTGTGTGTTATTGTCTCGACTCAGTATGTCACCAACTTGTTCCCTCTGTCCAGAAGAGTTGGTGCTGTCTTTAAAAATCATAGAGGCCATACAAAAAAATCATTTAGTAGAATTCATTGTAGGTTTTACTCATTTTTGCAATACCTAATTTGAATAAAATATTTTTTTTTCTTATCCGGATGATGTTAGTGACCTAGCTTCTATGTTCTTAATAAAATAACATTTTTGATAAAACTCTGTTTTGTCTATTTGTTCAAGTGTTCAGCGCTTTTTTCTCACCAGCCACTGTGGCTAGTGGTTTTCCAAAGTTACCAGCGACTCAGCATTTTCACTATTGGGGAATTACATTTTATTTGATCAAATTTGAATATGTTGTGCTAGATCTTAGCCTGTCTTGTTCACTATTAGTCAAAGGTGGTACCCCACTTTACCAAACACCCCTCTGTGAAATTCTTTATATAATGTGGCTACATACTTAAAAAAGACAACTGTTATAGTGTTACATCTGACTTGTTGTCCATGACCACTTGAGCAGCTAATGCACGCTGCAATATCCTCCCTAATATCAACCAAAATACTATTTCTTAACAACTTATAACGATTAACATGAAATTTAAAAAGAAATATGAACTCACCCATCAGCTTTATAATTAATCACAGTCAATATTATTATTATCTGTTAGTGTTATGCTCTGTTCTTGTTAATATAGCCTTGCATAAATAATCAAAACAGAGCTGTACTTATTACAGCCTTGTCAAGTTGTTTTCCCCCATCCTTGTCTTAACATCACATTGTTAATCTCCCTGGTTTTGCTTCAGCTGTTCTAGGCTCTGCTGCTGTCGCTGATCGAGCGTCATCACGTTCATATGTTGATATGGTTAGTAACTTAAATTAATCAATTAGATATTTGTATTACTATATAATATTATATTATGTTTTATGTTGAATAAATGGAGTTTGAAGAGATTAGGTTTGAATGGAGTATTTTGAAATGCGTTTGTGAAAGAACTAGGATCCACCTGATTATGCGACATCAATCATCTCCGCGATGTCTGGACCGGTGTGGTCCTGTATGCAGGGCCAGGTTTCATTGTCCATAAACTGTATTCTGCTGCAGACTCCAGAAAATATATAATAAATTGACCAGCCCATGCCCATGAAAAATAACCATATTGTGAAGGAAAAACACCACATTTGGCATTAGTCAAAATGTAAAAAGTTTCCTACTAATGTCATTTTAGCAGCAGTGTTTCACTGGTACTTAGTATGTCAAAATCATGTTTTACCATACTAACACACAGAGGCGGAAGACTCTACAGTACAGGTCAGTGTCACACTGTCTCCTGTTAATATGTCCTTTTGGTCTGAACTCAGTGTGGTCTTTGGTTGATTAGCTGGTGGTTTTTAATAGGTTTGTTTAGGAACAACACACTACTACTAACATCACTATGATACAAAGTAACAACATGTTACAGATGGGGTTTAATAGTGAACCAGTAACACTGATGTGGAGGGAAACACTGAGTTGTGATAACTGGAATACTACTTCATCATTACTGTCTTAGTTCCACTTATATCTCCAGTCACTATCAGAGCCCACTGAACAGGTTAATACAACACACTGAAGTAACTCACCATTCAAAGTGATTTTGACAGGTTGACTGGTAGAGGTAGATTTGGGTCTGGAGTCTCTCTCTCCCTGACACCAGTAGAGTCCCTGGTCAGACTCAGCAGCTCGACTGATGGTGAGGGTGTCTCCTGTTACAGTGTGTCTGTCAGACTGGGATACTACAGTATCATTACTGTCTTTGTACCACTTATATCTCCAGTCAATGTAGGACCCAACAAAACAGGTCAGAGTCACTGTCGCTCCAGGAAACACTGGGTTTGGCTTTACATACAGTGTAGCTTTAGGCAGAACTGTGAAAAAAGAGACCTAGTCATACATGTAAGTTTGTAACACTACTAAAATGACTTTAACATAACAAACAATAAAAATAAAAAAAATAATATTACTCACCAGTGACAGTGATTTTGAGGGAAACACTGAGTTGTGATGACTGGGGATGACCTGTTCTAATGCCATAACACTGGTACTGATTCACCAGGTCAGACAGAGTGGTGATGGTTTTAGAAGGTGAATCAGGACTCAGTGGTTGATTATTGAAGTACCAATAGTACTTCCATCTGTACCACCAGTCATCGTATTTTGATGTCACACTGCAGAGTAACATTCTCTCCAGAGTAGATTGGACCATGAGGAGAGACACTCACTGAGGTTGTTGGTAGATCTGTAGAAACAAAAAACATCAGTGCAACTTCCACTGTTCTTGAACATTTCTTTCTCATCCATTGTGGGCTACACATGTAAATAAAGTAGGAGAGATGGGGTGAGATAAACCAAAGGGATATTTGAGACTGACTTTGTTTATTGGTAAACATCTGAAAATGTACCTTTCTGAGAACACCTAAAAGAGTTTAACTGCCACGATATATTTGTTACATTTGTTTATTGTGTTTTAAGGTTATTTGTATTGTCTTCTTTCCAGCTGTTACTTTTGACAATAAATAACTAATTGATTGCATTTGCTACTAATCTGTGTTGTTGTTTTAATTTTCTCTTTTTAAAATGTAATCACTTACTTTTAGTCACTCCGAATAAAAGCATCTCCTAAATGATAAAAAAAACATTAATCTAAAAACTAACATTATTTCGTCAAATCATTTTCTCCGTCTAATGTTGTATTTCAACCATTTACTGCATTATAGTGTTGTACTGTCTTCATCTCTAAGATGATGTGAACTCTGTTTAAAATGCCAGGTTTCTGAGATAGTAAAAAATGAGCCAAAGAATAAATCATGTCAACTTTTTCCACTTTTAATATGACCTATAATGTGAACAATTCATTTGAAATACAATGTGAAATCTTCGATGCGTGAAAGAAAAATGTTTACTGCATTTGTTTGCTTTTAATGTTACCATTCTAAATGTTGATAAAATGTTTTTT